>OY747708.1:55271879-55564379 GCA_963556495.2 Valencia hispanica
TGAGCCTGGTTCTGTTGGAGGTTTCTTCCTGTTAAAGGGGAGTTTTTCCTCTCCACCGTCTCTACATGCTTGCTCAGTATGAGGGATTGCTGAAGGATTGCTGTGCTTGGAAAGTCTGCATCAACGGGGCCCAACCTCACGCCAATGACTGACGCAATCTGCTGGGATTCCTTAAATAGGAAACTTTTTAACTGATTGGAATGTTTGTATAAATGTATTGAAATAACTTCTTGTTAAGTGCCTTGAGATGACATCTTTTGTGAATTGGCACTATATAAATAAACTGAATTGAATTGAATTTATAATTTGGAGAAATACAGGATTAAGCTAGACATAAAGGATGTATAACAAAGAAATTCAGGATGTGAACGTTTTAAAGCTTTATTTCAGCTTCTAAAACAAACTCACTTGTATGAAGGATATAAGGTTTTTTTTCTTAATTTGTTTGAGCATCATTCCAGTCCACACTTCAATCCAGTTGGTGGCGATATAAACCAAATTTATTACCGACATAAAACTATGAAGATGAAGAAGAAGATTTTTTATTTTTAAACACATTTATTTACACAGTTTTTCAATGACTACAGTACGTACATTAAAGTACACTAAAAGGTTCACAGTAACATGTCACCAAATTCTAATTTTCTATCGTCTTTAACCCTACACAGGATATCACCCTCTGCCCACAGTTCCTTAAAACTCTCCAAACTGCAGTTCACAGAGTAAAAACTAAACTCCAAGCGCAACCTGGCCTGCAGTTTGTCTCGACGTGAGAGGTAGACAGCCAGTTTTGCTTCACCAATTAAAAAGTTTAAAATCTTACTCTGAACTGTATTTCTTTTGTTTTTCCTTAAACCACCAATAAAAGCAGTAAAAGAAAAAACATCAAAAACACTAAAAACCTGTTTAAATACATTAAAAAGAGGTTCAAGTCTCCTGCACTCTGTAAAAACATGAAAAATACTCTCAGACAAACCATAGAACGGACATGCATTTAAAACCTCAACATTAAATACTGATAAAAAAGAATTTGTGGCGATCGCTCCGTGAAGGATTCTCCACTGGAGATCGCCAGTTCATTTTTTTAAAGGAGGGTTATAAAGGACCAACCACTGTGGGTTCTGTCCTCCAAGTCTGTCCCACCAGACTGTGGGCTGTCTTCCACACAGGTTCTTCATGTTTATAGTCTTTACACAGTTCATATGAAAGGTCTGTTTACTTGCTCTATGAAGAGTCAGTTCGTCTGGACTTTTTACCTGCAGGAGAGGACCAGTCGAGTCCGAGAACCCAGGAGACAAATTGAGGTCAGGGAACTCGTCTGAAGGGTCTGGTGCAATTTCTCCGCTGCTGTGCTTTAAAAGAAGGATCCTCTCAGAACTAAGAAGTCTCTCTTTCCATAGGTCCAAAGTCTTCTGAATCTGTCTGATTGATGTTACCTTTAGAGCTGAAGCCAGAGCAGCGGCATCAGAAAGTGCTGGTCCTGCTATGTGAACCAGCCGTCTCAGGCTTACAATCTTGGAGTGACACAGTGCTCGTGTTAGACCTGGCAAGGAGTGAACGCTCACATCAAGTCTTGCTCTGTAAATTAGAGGCTCCTCCATCAGCCAGTGCAGCGACTTGTTGTCGATCTCAGTCTATTTAAAAAGGCCACACACTTTAAAAACACCTCGATAAAAAGCAGGCAAAGTTTCCAAATGCAAAGATTTAAAACCCGTTAAAAACCATGCAGAATCTAAATTTAGCTCACCCAGATGCCGCAGAACACCGCATGCCAGACTTTTCCATACCAAATCTGTGGAGTTTGTTAAAAATCTCAAACTGCAGTCTAAAAGCAGCTGCTCTGCTGGCCAGATGGACCCATAAATCAAATCAAATCAAACTTTATTTATAAAGCGCTTTTCATACAAGAAGTTTCATCACAAAGTGCTTTACAGATTAAAATGACCCCACATAAGACCACCTTCCATTCCCTCCCCCACAGATTTAAAAGCATGGTCACAGTTATACCCCCCTCCCCCCAACCCATCTCCCATGCACACACACAGTTAAAAGAAAAAGTAAAAAAGGACATTGGGCCGAGTGTAGATTAACCATGCAAGGAAATGCCATCAGAGGAGCCAACTGCCCCGGCAGCGGTAGACTAACAGCAGCAGCCGAGGCACCGACACAGGGCACCCAGTGGAGGCAAGGCCAAGACCCCCACCTCCACCCAAGCTCCACCTGGAGAGCACCCAGGCAGCCACAGCCGACCACTGCTCCCGGGGCAGAGGGCTCCCACAGAGGAAACACTGGAACGGGGATTAAGATAAATTAAAGTATAAAAATAAACAGTAAATTAATGTGCTAAGATTAAATAGTAAAACTGATAAAAATATAATCATATAAAACATGCTTGTGTGTCCTGACTTTTGGGGTGACAAGGAGACGGCTGCCAGAGGAGCGCAGAGACCGCGAAGGTTTATATGGTAAAAGCAGTTCAGAGAGATAAATCAAATCAAATCAAATCAAACTTTATTTATGAAGCGCTTTTCATACAAGAAGTTGCATCACAAAGTGCTTTACAGATTAAAATGACCCCACATAAAACCACCTTCCCTTCCCTCCCCCACAGATTCAAGGAAATGCCATCAGAGGAGCCAACTGCCCCGGCAGCGGTAGACTAACAGCAGCAGCCGAGGCACCGACACAGGGCACCCAGTGGAGGCAAGGCCAAGACCCCCACCTCCACCCAAGCTCCACCTGGAGAGCACCCAGGCAGCCACAGCCGACCACTGCTCCCGGGGCAGAGGGCTCCCACAGAGGAAACACTGGAACGGGGATTAAGATAAATTAAAGTATAAAAATAAACAGTAAATTAATGTGCTAAGAAGCTAAGCTAAAAAGGTGAGTCTTGAGCCTGCTCTTAAAAACATGAATATTCTCTGCAGCCCTGAGGTTCTCTGGCAGCCTGTTCCAGAGGTGAGGGCCATAAAACTGGAAAGACGCCTCGCCATGCTTGTGTGTCCTGACTTTTGGGGTGACAAGGAGACGGCTGCCAGAGGAGCGCAGAGACCGCGAAGGTTTATATGGTAAAAGCAGTTCAGAGAGATAAGAAGGCCCAAGACCATTAAGACACTTAAAAACCATTAAAAGAACCTTAAAGTCGATCCTGAAATGTACGGGGAGCCAATGCAATGATTTTAAGACCGGTGTAATGTGCTCCCGCCTCCTGGTCTTTGTCAGGACACGTGCTGCTGAATTTTGTAGTAGTTGTAAACCTGATATACTCTTTTTGGGAAGACCAGAAAGCAGGGCATTACAGTAATCAATTCTACTGGAGATAAAAGCATGCATCAGTGTCTCCGTATTGGCCCGAGACAGAATGGGGCGGACTCTGGCGATGTTCTTTAGTTGATAAAAACCTATTTTAGTGATATTTTTTATGTGAGGAATAAAAGTCAGCTCAGAGTCAAAAATCACGCCCAGGTTCTTCACTTGTAAAGAGAGATTAAAAGACAGTGATTGTAGTTTTTGGTGGGCCTCACTGAGGAGAAAACTTTATCAAGAGTCCCAGCTTCTACCAGGACAAAACTGTCCAGCGTTTCCTCTGGTAGAGACACACATTCAGATTTGTCTAAAACCATGTTACACTGAGAAGATAAAATATTACATCTGATGGTGTCTACCTTCCCTCTGAAGTGGTCTGCGAACTCCTCACAAAGAGTGTTTGAGGGGGTTTTCTGAAATGCATTAGTAGCTCTGTTAAAAAGTTTATCAATGGTGGAAAAAAGGATTTTAGGATTATTTTTATTGTCTGATATGATTTTTGCAAAGTAAGCATTTCTTGAATTTCTTACAGCATTATTATAGGATTTGTGAAGTTCTGTGTATAATTGATGGTTTATCGTGGTTTTATTTTTTCTCCATTTTCTCTCTGCCGCCCTGCAGTCCCTCTTTAGTTTTTTAAGATTGTTATTTCTCCATGTCGCTGCAAGTTTTGAATGTGAGCGTTTCACTCTAAGTGGAGCCAGCAGGTCAAGAGCGGACTGAGAAGGCCCAAGACCATTAAGACACTTAAAAACCATTAAAAGAACCTTAAAGTCGATCCTGAAATGTACGGGGAGCCAATGCAATGATTTTAAGACCGGTGTAATGTGCTCCCGCCTCCTGGTCTTCGTCAGGACACGTGCTGCTGAATTTTGTAGTAGTTGTAAACCTGATATACTCTTTTTGGGAAGACCAGAAAGCAGGGCATTACAGTAATCAATTCTACTGGAGATAAAAGCATGCATCAGTGTCTCCGTATTGGCCAGAGAGAGAATGGGGCGGACTCTGGCGATGTTCTTTAGTTGATAAAAACCTATTTTAGTAATATTTTTTATGTGAGGAATAAAAGTCAGCTCAGAGTCAAAAATCACGCCCAGGTTCTTCACTTGTAAAGAGGGATTAAAAGACAGTGATTGTAGTTTTGGTAAAAGTTTCTCTCTCTGAGCCTCAGGACCGATGACTAAAACTTCAGTTTTGTCCTGGTTGAGCTGCAGAAATTATTCTGCCATCCAGGATTTAATGTCTAAAATGCAGTTAAAAAGTGCATCCATTGGCCGTGTGTCATCGGGAGACATGGAGATGTACAGCTGTGTATCATCAGCATAACTGTGAAAGGTGACTCCATGTCTTCTGATGACATGCCAAGAGGGAGCATATAGTTTAAAAAGCAATGGGCCTAAAATCGAACCCTGGGGCACACCACATATAATCCTATGGACCCTAGAGGAGCAGGTATCCAAACTTACCATAAAAGTCCTGTCTGTGAGATAGGATGTGAACCATTTGTGAACAGCACCAGAGAGGCCAATCTGTTTTAAACGGTTTAAAAGAATAGTGTGGTCTACTGTATCGAACGCAGCGCTTAGATCCAATAGAACCAACACTGTCACCCTCTGTGCATCATAGTTTAATCTAAAATCATTTAAAATCTTTAGAAGGGCCGTCTCTGTGCTGTGGTTCACCCTAAAACCAGACTGAAATTTCTCCAGGACATTGTGCTCATTATTAAAATCATTAAGTTGAATTAAAACAATTTTTTCTAAAATTTTGATTAAAAAACGTAAGTTAGATACCGGTCTAAAATTGTTAAAATCATTACAATCTAAATCGCTCTTCTTCAAGAGGGGCCTCACTACCGCCCCTTTAAAGGCGGCAGGAAAGACCCCCGTCTGAAGAGAGCAATTCATCATGGTTAAAATCTCATCTCTAAAAGATCCATAAAATTGCTTAAAAAAGGAAGTGGGAATCGGGTCCAAAAACACATGTGGTGGGCCTCACTGAGGAGAAAACTTCAAGAGTCCCAGCTTCTACCAGGACAAAACTGTCCAGCGTTTCCTCTGGTAAAGACACACACTCAGATTTGTCTAAAACCATGTTACTCTGAGAAGATAAAATCTTACATCTGATGGTGTCTACCTTCCCTCTGAAGTGGTCTGCGAACTCCTCACAAAGAGTGTTTGAGGGGGTTTTAGGAAATGCAGTAGTAGCTCTGTTAAAAAGTTTATCAATGGTGGAAAAAATGATTTTAGAATTATTTTTATGTTCCGAGATGATTTTGGAGAAATATGAATTTATTGAATTTCTTACTGCATTGTTTTGAAGATCTGTGTATATTTGATGGTTTATTGTGGTTTTACTTTTCCTCCATTTTCTCTCTGCCGCCCTACAATTTCTCTTCATTTTTCCACATCGTTGCAGCTTTAGATTTTAAACTTTTAACTTGTAGTGGAGCAAGCCGGTCAAGAGTGGACTGAAGCCTTCTGTTAAAATCCTTGACAATAAAATCACAGGGGGCAGGTAAAACAATAGGAGGATTCTTTTTAAAAATTTCCAGAAAACCTGCAGCCACTTCAGGGGTTAGATGGCGCTTCCTGACAGTTCTCACAGAGGTCTCCTGCTGAATAAAACTGGTGATGTTAAAAAACACACAGTAGTGGTCAGAGACAGCCAAGTCAACAACAGAGGACACACGGGTGGACAGGCCATCCGTGATGATCAAGTCCAGGGTGTGTCCTTTGTTGTGAGTCGGCTGCATGACATGTTGGCTAAAATCCATATAAGTCAGGATGGTTAAAAAATCTGTTGATAAAGGATCTAAAAGGTTATCTATATGTAGATTAAAATCACCAGCTAAAATGATCCTTTCAAAGGAGTTGTGCAAAATTGATAAAAACTCTGAAAATTCTTGAATAAAAAGTGCACTCTTTTTAGGAGGCCTATAAATTGTGACACATCTGAGGAGTGCTAAAAACATTTGCATTATATTCAAAAGTAAAATAGTTATCAAATAAAACAGGTTTGGCGGAAAGTGTTGATGAACTTATAAAAGCAGTTCCGCCTCCCCTTTTTCTACTCCTCGTAGAATAAGTGAAGTTAAAATTAGGTGGGGAGGCCTCTGTAAGAACAACAGGGGCATCTGCACTCAGCCAAGTTTCTGTTAAAAATAAACAATGAAGATTATGGTCTAAAATCAGATCATTTATTATAAAAGTTTTGTTCAGTAGAGAGCGAACATTAAAAAGTGCCATATTAATAGTGATTGGAGATAAATGCAGGAAACTTTTGCAACTTGAGACTTGGGATGTCTGGTAATAGAGCATTTACACTTCTGCATTTTCTGTCAGAGCGCAGTGCAGAAGTCAGAGCATTTTTTCTGTTTTGATCTGAGAGAAGGAGTGGCCTGACGCCTGGGTCTTTCACATCATGACGCATGCGGTGTGCATGCAACATCTTGACAGGTAGATCTGAATAATATTAGTGGCCCAGTGCAGCGCTATTATAAATATGCTATTATAAATATGCTATTATAAAAATGCTATTATAAATATTCTTGGTCTGAAAAACTGAGCAAAACCTGGACATTTTCAGGAATTTTATTAACACCATTAGTTCGCGCTAATGAGATGATCAGCTGACCGCTAAAACTCAAGCCTGGCCCGAGCCTGTGAACAATGACCCTTCACACCTTCACAACTTTCTTCTATTTTTCTCTTTCTTATATCTCGGCTTTTGGATTTTCAATCAGGCAACCCCAAGCACAAACTAATAATACACCTGTGTTTATCTGTTTCTATGGTGATATGGACTTTACAACTTTTATCTCAAAACTATGACTACTCTAAGGTTTGTCACGTGGAATATTCATGGAGCTGGCACCAGAGAGAAAAGAGTTAAGATTCTCAACCAGCTTAAAAGATTGAAGGCAGATGTCGTCTTATTACAAGAAACCCATAAATCTACCTCAGCTGCAGGGTGGTGGGCGTGCAGGGCAGGTGGGAGGGGTGCTGGGTTTGGTCTCCTGCCGGGCCGTTGAGCAACAGTGGTCGCTCCACAAAGAATGAGGCTGGTGGATGTCGGCCTGGTGGGTCGGCCACCCGGCTCATCGGTTTGCTCCTGGTCTGGGCAGGTACGTCGACGTGGTTCGGGCTACGGGGGTCTCCGGTGTGCGGGTGGCGCTGGGGGCCTCCTTTGCTGGCAGGGAGGCTGCTGCTGTGTGGCAGCAGGTGCTCTCCCCCTACGAGGGCACTTGGACGGGGGGGAGGGGTGTGCGGGAGGCGGGGGGGGCGAACTCAACCTGGGTGTCTAGTGTCTTTTGTGTTTTGAGAGTAGAGCGAATGTCAGGGTGGGTTTAGTTCCCCTTCTGGGATGGGGCTGGGGGGACTGCCTTGGGGTCCGTGGGGCTTTGTGGTGCTGTGGCCGTGGGCCCCGGGTCGGACGTGCCATGGCCTCCCTCCCCTGGTGGATCCCGGTGAACAGCGGTGCCTATTGGGGTCAGTGGGGGAGCTGGCTCCCTGAGAAGACATTTTGTCTCCTAGTCCTTCCCTCCCCATCCCTGGACACCTCTGTCCACCCGCTCCATCACTTTACCACTCATATAGGGTCTTGGGGCATGGGCACATCACTGGGGTGCGAGGAGGGGCTTCCCTCCTCGCTGTCCCGTGGTGTCCTGGGTCCCAATTTTAATATACAACTTAGACACTCCCACTTATAACATTTTCACACGACACATATGTAGGGACTTTGCGGTGGGCACACTTTTCGGCATCCAGAGGGGGAGCGGTACAATCAGCTTCACCTCTGGTGCCGGTGCCCACTGTTAAACCACATATAGACACTGAGGGCTCGGGGTGGGGGTTGGGGGATGTGTGGCTGCCTCCCCCACATCCCACCCATCTGTTTTAAATGCACATTATAACAACACGCATCAACACCATACTCGAGCGGGAGGATGGAGGCTAGGGGTCTTTTCCCACCCCTGTTCGCTACGGGCCATCAGGGGTTGGGGTCCGGAGGAGGACAGGCGGTCTGGTCGGGGTCCTGGGCTGTCGGGCTGCTTCACCACTGTGGGGCCCTTGGCGGTCTGCTTGTCTCCATCCTAGAAGGTAGGGGGTCCACCTCCCGGGTCCGGGGGCTGGTGGCTCTACTGGGGCATCAGTACCTGGACCTGGGAGCATAAAGTGTGCATGGGGTGTGTGAGTGAGGGTACAGCGTCATTTTTTTGGGTGTCTTGGTGAGTCAGTGAGAATGTATGTGTTTAAGAGGGAGGGAACGTATGACTGTGTCTGTATGTCTTTGTCTACCTGTCAGGTTGGATCTTGGTCTGCCCCCTCGCCTGGCGCACCTCAGGCCTTACACTTAAAGGGGGGCCTATTTCCCCTACGTCACTCCCCGCCGGTGACGGGGGCCCCTGCCTGCCGGTGCGCCGGTGGTCAATCCGGTTCGGACCTGGTGCGTGCCTGGCCGGGCCTGGGGGGGCCAGTGTGTCGGTCGGCCGATGCGCTGGGCCGATATCTTCCTTTGGTTGGTTGGGGCACCTCTTTTAGAGGTGCCAGGTTTGGGATTGTTGGGTGGTGCCTGCTCGGTGGCTCGGCGGGATGCGGATCCGGCGTGTCTGCTCGTTTGATCACCTGTTCTGTGCGCACCGTGCGTGGCCGGTTTATTGGCGGGTTGGACCGGCCCTGGCCCTCGTTTGAAGCCTGGTCTCGGTGCCCTGCGTTGCGCGGGATCAAGACCCGGGAGCTGGTACAACTTGGCGTCCAGATGCTGACTGAGCCCGGCCTGGGGATGCTGTCCGTCCCCTGCGGCTATTGGTGGGGCGCTGGGATGTTGGCGGTGGGGATTGGCCTGGCGCGGAGGCGTCGCGTGGCGGCCGGCGGCCGGCCGCGGCCCCTGCAGTGCCGGGGGCCCCTCGTCGGCCGGTCCCTGCTGGGGGGTGGGTTGCCCCTGGGCCCCGGCTCCCCCGGTCCATTGACCGGTCCCACGGGCTCCGCCGGCAAGCCCGCCCCGGCGCGGCCGGTTGCCGGCGGAGCACGTGGGCTCGTCACTGCTGCCCCCCGGGCCCCTGCATATTGGTCGCTGGATGTTCCCCTGGGGTTCTCCTTTTCTCATCTATTGGGGGATGCGGTCGGCCCCGCCCGGGTCCGCCTGGGGCTCTGGCGGTCCTTTGGACGTCTTTGCTCCGATCTCCTTCATGTCTGCATCGATTCCTGGGGGACGGATTGATGTCTTCTCACACCAACTATCGAACACTCTTATGGAGAAACCTTATATGCACCAGCATGCTAACACACACACATAGATGTGGGGTCTCTGGTGTTTAAGGATATATTCTTGGGCTGAGGTTATCATTACTAGAGCTTGATTAATCGGTACCATGAGTTTTTCTGTGACATTGTTGTTGTATTTTTATATCTATTTTTGTGTGATGTGGTTGGGTAATTCTTAAGTTCACAATGTTTGGTTGGTTTTGTCGATGTTCCTTTTTCGTGTTTTGTTTTTCCCCCTCTCTCTGCTGTCCTGTGGGTATGGAGGCAGACTTCAATGTTTTCCTGTGTTTTCTTTGTTCCCCTTCCTCTCTTGTATTTTCAACTCACCCTCTCTCATGATATTTTGTTTCCTACCTCTCTTCTTCATCTTCCTTCTTTCTTCTCCTTAATTTTCCGTCTCCGTGTCCATAACATCAGGAAATAAAAACCCCAACAATTCATAATAAAGATTTTTCACACATAAATCAAGTGGAGTACTATAGCAAAAGCTGTACTGCTCCGCTTGTGAAAGTAAACCTGTTGGGCTTCTACTTGACAGGACACGTAAAAAAAAAAAAAAAAAAGATAGAAAATAAGCCCGAACCCGCCCCGACCCGTCGGCTCCCGGCAAAGATCTTCAGCTCTAAATCTGGTTAAATGTACAAAATATAAGGTATAAGGTAGAAAATGACACTTCTCCAAAGCTTGGGATGTACGATATATATATCGGTATTTTACCCTAATTTGTCAGGATATTTTACTTCAGGTCCATTTCATAGTAATCTAAAAGGGTTTTGCATTTTAACACATTTAGCTTTACAAAATGTATACCAATTTCAGCAAAATAACTGACAAAAAACAGTTACAAAGATTTGATAAATCAAAAATAATTTAGAGTCAAAAACCCATAACTCATCAATTTATGCAATGATGTATGCGAGATGCGTAATGTGCCTTGGTGTGAGCAGATGCAATTAATTTAAAAGTCCAATAATAGTTTGTTTTCTAACATTAGTGACTGATTGCAAATAGAGCTTGACTGTGAGAGTGTATGAACTAAAGCAGAGAATAACTACTGTATTAGTTGTGTTGCATTGCAAGTAGAGGAAAGCGGGTTAAAAGATCTGATGTCTCAGCAGGACCTGGAAAAACTAGTCCATGCATTCATCTTTAGTCGGCTTGATTATCGTAACAGCGTCTTTACAGGTCTACCTAAAAAATCAATTAGGAAACTGCAGCTCATCCAGAACTCTGCTGCTCGAGTTCTCACTAAAACCAAAAAAGTGGACCGCATCAGTCCAGCTCTGAGGTCTTTACACTGGCTGCCTGTCTGTCAGAGGATAGACTTCAAGGTTCTGCTGCTGGTCTACAAAGCTCAGAATGGTTTAGGACCAAAATACATCGGTGATCTCCTGACCCAGTATGAACCTACTCGACCCCTCAGGTCATCTGGATCCGCTCTTTTATCAGTTCCCAGAGTCAGAACCAGACATGGAGAAGCTGCGTTCAGCTTCAATGCTCCACATGTCTGGAACAAACTCCCAGAAAGCCTCAGATCAGCTGAAACACTAAGTTTATTTAAATTCAGGTTAAAGACCCACCTGTTCTTGATTAGATTTTTATTCTAAGTTCTAAATCTGCACGGCTTCTTTTAAGATTTTTTTTTCTCTCATTTTAATTCATGTTTTTTTTCCTGTACTTTTGCTTTTTCTGCACCCTGCTGTAATGCTTTTGATGTTTTATGTAAAGCACTTTGAATTGTCTTGTAACATGAATTGTGCTATACAAATAAACTTGCCTTGCCATTTATTTCTAAATCTACTTATTGTCAATTTAGGCAGGGATGGTCCTTCATATAAAACATCCAGGGCTGAAGCCCCGGTAAAATGGGCTCCAGACACCACTGGTTCTGCAACGCTTTCCATCCCAAACGGCCAGCTAAATAAATATTTCTGAATTACTGTTCCACTGCTGAGGGGGATCTTCTGCCAACCAAGGCATCCACACAGTGATTCTCTTACAGTTTCACTTCACATTTATGTTTCCACACAGTGAAAGGAGAGTTAAAACCTAACAGGGCTACATGAAAAACAGCCCATGGACATATATATAGAGCACATTCAGAAGTCATAACAGGCAATATTTAAAAAAATCATTTTAATAGGTTTCATTGAAATGACAGTAAAGCACTGTGAGCTCTACACATTCAGTTCAAAATCAGAAAAAGAAAATGTGATCAAATTTGTTCTCAGTCTGCTCGGTGAAAAGGGAATATTGGCTGGTTAACAAAACTAGTGTCAGCAACCCAATGATTTAGAGTAGAAATTGAAAATGAATTGTTAGCTTTTCTGCAGAGCCATTAGGTTTCTGACAACTGCTTCACCTCTCTGTTGTATGGAGTCATCCATCGTATGTCACCTGTAAACAGGAATTCCAGCCCAGGAAGATTGTTTCCTCTGCATTTCTTGATGTCACCTTAGGAACAGGATGTTTGATGTTGGTCTAGACCAGGGGTGCCCAATTACGGTCCTCAAGGGCCGGTCTCCTGCATGTTTTAGTTCTTTCCCTGGTTCAGTACACCTGAATCAAATTATGGCTCATTAGCAGGCCTCTGCAGAACTTAAACATGCTGAGGAGGTAGTTGGGTGATTTGAATCAGCTGTGTTGGAGCAGAGACGCATCTAAAACTGGCTGGAGACCGGCCCTTGAGGACTGGAATTGGGCACCCCTGGTCTAGGAGTTTTCTAGCCTGGTTTAACTTCTGGTGCTCCATACTGCTGGCTTTGGGGTTGTTGTCTGGTTGAAACACCTGAAGTGAATATTTAATCTTCTCTTTCAGCTTTTCTGTTCAGGGGTCGCCACAGCTAATCATCCATCTCCATTTCACAACTGAATATTTAAAGGGGTGTCCTCATTTTTTCACATGACATGACTTTACATGTTGAAGAAAATATCAGAAGCAAAAGTCTTAATCCAACCTATGTGAGTGACAAAACAAAATGAAAGAAAGCTCAACAAATACTTTTGTCTGGTTTCTTTATTGAGAATTGCTCAGTTCACCTTTTATCATAACCTGGCAACAATTACAAGCAATATACAACCTAAAGAAAACAGACTGACTCCTTTAAAATGCAACATCTGTACAACAAAATAATTTTTTTTTTTTTACAGAGAACAAAAAGGTCAAGTGCAATGCAGAATTTCAATCATCCTGGTAAATTCATTCTAAAACCATTATGTGACCCATTTGGGAAGATGCCCTTAAAAACCATCAGCTAATGCAAGAATGAGAAGATCATTTGAAGCAGACAACAGTTGAGATCCATCAATTAGCCTAACCTGAGATCAGGGTGCCGGGGCAGCAGCTTCGTCTTGAGAAGACAAAGTTGACAGTTGAGATTTGAAACTGTATTTCTGAATATTTTGGTTTCTGCAGGTGTCCTGTGATAGGCTGCTAAGATATTCACTCAATACACCTGACCACTGATTATTCTCTTAAACATTTTCTGTGATAATGGACTGCTTTAACAGAGCAGAGTTGATTCATGAAGCCTCTGACAGAATACACGAACACGGCCTCAAAGAGGATGGACTTCTAGCAGATTCCAGAATCATATCACAAATAGAAACACGAGTCAATATTTTCATTTGACGGTGAACAAAGATTGTTAAATATCCTATTTAGATTTGTTTTCATCAAAGAATTTCTCTGCCAAATTGATGTAAAAGGACCTGCTCCTTTGTTATCTGGAAGACTCAAAGAGTAAAGCAGAAAAAAGCCGCCTATCAAAAACATATCTGAAGGAGTAAAGATGTGATGGAAATGTTTAGGTTAAATAGAAGGCACAACGAAAGGTCCTGAGGTATATCAGCCATCCACACCATGGCAACATTGAGCTACACACATTAACCAGATAAAACTGTTACCAAATAAGAGTTAAAAGCCCAAATCTAACAGAGAGCAGTAGAACCTTAAAGGCACGGTGTTGTGGGCATTATGGGCTGAACCGTGAGCTCCGACCTCAATCAGGCCAACCAACTACTTCCATTAAAAAGGCCTTTGGTTTCATTAAGCTCTCCAGACTGTCACTCAACAATGATCTAGACTCATCAGGATGATATGTATGTAATGTAACCAACTAGAGGCTAGCATGATCACCTCTTTATTAAGATTCTGATAAGGCCGCCAAAGAATAGTCCCTTCAGACATCTAATCACACTGATTTTATGAAGAAAATTAACAACAGACCAAAGAAAATCTGTCATAGAAGACAAGGCTGGTCTTGGTTTTCTGTTTCTAAGTCAGCAGGTCCTTCCTGTGGTGGCAGAGAGACGACTGTTACCCTCCACTGAAAGAGAAAGGGCTGAAGCTCTCACAACCTGGGAGTGTTTTACATACAAGATGTCAAAAGTAAAGACACTCACCAACAAGACAATTTGACAGGTCACTTTGGTTCATCCAGATCAGAGATCAGCTGTTAGAGATGGCACTGGAAGGTAGACGTATGGCCGTAATAACAGCTGCTGGGATGAAGCCCCAACAGGACTTATCACCTATAGAAACCTTTATATATGAATGACCTTTGGCTTCTTTGCATGAGAAGTCCAAATCAGATCCACACCAAATGTGGTTTTAAGACTGTACACAAGAGGAGGAGCTTTAAGGTCTCAGTATGTTAGAAGACCAGAGCTACAATCTAAAATGATCATCAACAGTCCAACCACAAGCTCTGTCAGGAGAAAGCAGGCAAGCATTGACCATCAAAAAACGGTGACTCGGTCTCCGCCCACATCCGTCTCTCACAACAGCTTCCACCTACAAATGTCTGGGTCTTTGCCCCTTTTCCATCTTACTCGTCTGTAGCTGTTAATTTTGAAGCCAACTTCATCGTCTGCATCAGATTGGTTTGTTCCAGCCATGCATTAAGGTCATTCCCACTTTGACATCCAGAAATGTCGAGTCATTTTCTATGATGTAGTCGAAGTGTACTGGAAGAAAAGGAGATTTTAATAATTCAATAAATTATTTCTATCAATCAAGGGTCACAACATGTCATATTTCATAAGAGTTCAATGATCAAAACAGGGATAAGAACCCAATTAAATGGAAATATGCTGTAAAATACTTTTGGTACGTTTTAATTAAACTAAACAGATTTGAGAATCTCTGATTATTTATCTCCACAGTTCATAAAGAGACTGAACTGCAAAGAAAAAGATGAACTGCTGAGTAATGATTGGTTTATGAAGTGGGAGGAGGAGGGGATGAAATGGAGGCATGACTCTGTAAAGGAGTGAACTGACCCGGAGCACAACAAGTAGCTGACTGGAAAGTTTAAGATTCCTCCAACAAGACCCTCGGTTCACAATCACAAGAGTGATACTGTGAACATGGGGCTTTAAGTAAACACAGAACATAGATGAACGGTGTTGGATGTGGCTTATTCTGTCAAGAAATGATGGAAAATCAAACTTCTTTAAAGACAGAAGAGAAAGCCATGTCTGGAGCTGAGTCTCATTTCTCTTCAGCCTCTTAAAGATTTTTTAGAAGCTTTGAACTAAATTCACCATACGACTCTAGGTGACTTGAACCTGCCGAAGTTCTCCCTTTTCAGACAGTACTGGCCTTTTAGACCATGAAACATTTCAGCACGCTTATCTTCATCTGTATAATGTGGAGACAACAGAGCTGAGGTCAGATCAGCCAAATTAGTGATTTAATGCAGCAAATCAGAAAAAGAAACAACTATGAGCGATCTATCAGAACATTTCCAAGTGCTGTTTCATTAAATCATCGGGCCTTCACCAACCACCTGAAGCACCGGCTCTAGAAACTATAGCAGCATAAAGGAAGAACAGTAAGACCCTTCTGCCAACAGATACTGTGAGAATGAAAAGGCTCGTCTCACTCATTCCGTCCCTTTTAGTCATTGAGGAAGAAACACATTCTCTCCCGGAACGTTGAAAAGTCTCCAGGATGGAGGTAAAACATGGATGCATTACCTGAGCTGAGATGTTTGGCACTTCATTGAGGCAAGATGCATAACACCGTTTTCATGCCATCATCAGTTTTAAACCAATGTCGGCCTATTATGTTCGTATGAAAATGCCCAGACTTCCAGGAGCTCCTTGATGGTGATTGTTTTTGTTCTAGTTACCAAACTGCATGTGTTAAAACAGCAGCAGGTCTGGATAGGGAGGAGTGATGGATGAAAACCCTGATCATCACTGAGAAAAGCTGTGGGAGGAGCTCTGATGAGGTCAGCAGGCTCCATCATTCAATTGTTCACACTGCAGGGAAACATTCTGACCAGTGAGAACTCTGCAGAAGCTCATTCGTCCATCTCGTCTACACCTGCAGCGCAAATAACACTTTATATGTAAAAACCAAAAATACATATATCATACGTACGTAGAATTTCACCAAACACGTGGTTCATGAGAGAAGACAGTGTGTGAACACTTTCTCTTGTTTTGTGTGTACACAACAACTTAGATGATGAAACAGTTTTATGCATCTGGCCCTGGATAAGGTGAAACATGGAAGCTAGAAAGGGCTTGGAAGTCCCACTGAAAGAGTTCAAACGATGGCATTGCTGCCACGAAGGCCGACCCCGCGGGCAAACTGCTCCAGCAGGCCGGAGATGGCACCAGAGGGGCTGGGGGCCGAGGACCGGAGGCCCACCGTGGAGCTGTAGGCTGCCAGGAAGATCTCCCGGACCGCCTCCAGTCGGGCCTGGCGCTCCGACGGGAGGGAGCACCTGCAGGAGAAAGAGACGCAAACAATATTAGAGCCGAACAACTAAACCATTCTCCTGAAGCATAATGGGAAATGGCATGTGGTCTCAGGCGTAACGAGAACACAAAGCACACAGCAGGTTTAATCTAGCTGAGACTAAGAGGACCCAGAAGAAGCTTCAGCAGCATCAACTTCTCTATCAGCTCATCCGTCCTGTAGACCTCAGAAACTATATTTGATTGTCTCTTCTTTCCAAAGCTGCTTCAGTTTGTTCACGTTTACAGGCCCAGCGCCTTAAGCTTCATCGCTTTCATCAGGCTGAGGTCTGGACTCCGACAAGAGTAATGGGTGCTATGGGTGGTGGGGGTGTGTCCACGTTCATCACCACAGGAAAAACGTCCAAACACACCAATCTGTCATTCTTCTTCTTAGTGTGGAGAAAAACCTGCTGATGTTTCAGTCAGCTGACTGGCAGTGTGCAGTATCTAAACAAGGTGAGATCTATCAATCACCCCATGCTGACAATTTGGCTAAGCAACAAACACTGAAGTCTGGGGCCTTCATCTTAGTCAATAGTATATTGGTTCTTTTCTTTTAGATACATAATTAATCCCAACATTCTTTATTGATTTTAAGTAACCAATCAATATAGGTAATATTAATCCTTTTCTTCTAAATCTGTAATCACAGTAAGTAATAATGACTGAGTGGGTGGAAAAGGGATGAAGTAACGTGTGAGGTGGAAGGACTGACCAGATGGGATTCTGCATTAATCATTAATATAGAATGATTGCAATAATAACCAAGCATATGACGTTTTAAATTGATCTATAATGATCTTTGTGCATTTAATATAAAATATGTGTAAATCATCAAGTTTGGGCAGAGCATAGTGAGGCTGAGCAGAAATAGGGACATTAGGTCCAGGAGGTGGGTGGGGCTAAAGACCAGGAGAGGTGGAGCGTCCCCAGACCAGGTGCTCACAGGTAGCAGGAGACAGAGCCCTACTAGAGGGTTACAGGCAGCCCCATGGTCATCATTGTAGAGATTCATCATTGTATGAAGAACGGGCGTACAAAGGAGGACCACATGTACCTTCCAGTAACACAACGGCCCACAGACACAGAGAGGGAATATGTTGAGTTCCAGGAGGGGTTAAAAAAAACAAGGAGATGAAGAAGAAAGCTTCGAGTCAACACCGTAGTCAGAGACTGTGAAACAGCAAGTACACAGCAGAGGTTTGGGAGAGTTAGAGCTTCATCTTTGAGACTGAGTCAGGGGTCAACTTGAGGGCCCCAAAGGTCGAGGCCTCTGACTCTAGATTATTCTCTAAAATCACACTGAGATGAACTGGCCCCAGATAAGCAGATGAACTGCTTTACTGAAATTTGTGTTGCCTGCTCTGGACTGGTTCATGGTTAGGGATTTTTAATCACTGGGATTTACAACCACTGGCTGGGGAATGCTGGATGGTTTCCATCCAAGGGTCAAATGAGTCACCACAGACAAGATGAATCCCTCTCTCTGCACCCTTGTTATTTAATACAACACAAGTTCTCTCAGTCTCACCTGTAGAGGAGGATCGTTTGACATGATTTGATCATTTCCATGTTATCTATTTGTTTTTCAGCTGCTGAATTAACCTGTGCTGTACCTGCTAAACTTCTCAATAAACAGGTTGTGATTTGTCACTATTAATAGCAAGTCTTGGTACTTGTGTTTGATATACATTTAGGAGGTTTTAATAGATGGCCTTAAGCCAATGGTTATAAACACAGCACCTCCGTGGCTTCGTTCCAGGCCACTAAAACTAATCCAGCCAAGTAACAAGTGCAAAATGTTATCAGAGAGGGAGGCGGGTGGTTCAGAGGAGGGAAAGAAGCCAGCTATCTTTCTAACACCTACTCTGCAGCCTTGACTTGTTTTGCTCAGGTGGTTTTGCAATGATTCACACCTTGGGAAGCCTGACATGGCGTGGTTAGCCACGTGTTTGGACCATCCAGCAACAATGAGCCCAACTGTGAGCTGAACAGAAGGTTGGACCAGCAACACATGTCCAAACTGCCCAATTACTGCCTTTAGTGCCCTTATTCTGACTACAGTTTATAAACTTATTACCATCATGTTCAGGAGTGATTTGGATAAAAGATGATCCAGGTGCCTTCTACTGACGTACTGAGAAAGTTCCCATCCTTTCCACTGGAATGAGACTAAACTGAGCCAGGAAAACCAGCTAGATTCAAGTAGCTTAGATTTCACACAAAGATTCTGCGACATGCAGTACTAAAATTGAAATCCACTCATGGAGGTCACACAGACTGCATTCCAAAACTTTAGCTACGCCAGTTTAACTTACATCCGCCCACTGGGCCCTTCATCCTGGAAGCTGAAGGGCAGTGGGGACTCGTAGGCAGAGGTGACAGCAGACGAGTTGGAGGAAAGTGAGGCCATCGGTTGAGAAAAGTGGCGGTGGTCGTGGATGCTGCCACAACCGGAAACTATCTGCCAGCTTCCGTACTCTGTGGACAGGGAGGAGCCTGATCTGGAGTACTCTGCAGCTAACCTGACACACAAAGGTAACACAACCAGAAAGGTTAGACAGACACTGGCAGAACGCTAGAGAACTAATCACCAGCTACCATGCTAATGCTAACAGGTTTAACAAAGCACCTGAGCCAGATAGTCTTACACATGAGAGCTTTGGATCTGCACTGAGCAGGATGGTGATTAAAGTGGGTGCAGCTCCAGGTCTGACCACTGCGTTCTCTCCTGGTCTCTCTTCTCAAAGCTGTGCTACAACTGACCTCTTTTTACTCTAAAGAACCTGTCAAAGCTCTACAGCTTCTGTTTGTCCCATCCTCTCTCAGCCGTTTGCTTCGTCTTACATAATCTATGACTTCATCAGCAGCTTTTTAACTACATCTGATGAAAAACAGCAAACTGAAACACATCAAACTTTGTTCTGTTCTTGCAGGTCTCTCATTCGAGCATCATTTCTCTTTTGGTGATTTTTGTATTAACAGAGCATTTTACAGTCATTTAAACCATCTACGTCTACGATGAGCTCTTCAGCCTGTTGTAGCTTCAGAGATGCAAAATCTAATGTCAAACTATCACAATGAATTATGTACAGTGCCACACAAAACTATTCCTACTCCTTTGTAACATTTTAATCACAGACCTCAGTGCATTTTATTGGGATTTTATATAACAGACCAATAAACTAGCGCATAATTAAGTGGAAGGAAAAAGATAGCTGGATCTATTTTCATTAATAAAACCTGAAAAGTGTGGAGGGCATTTCTGAGAGCCCTAAGTTAATAGTTGGTAAAAAAAATCTTCCTCTGCAGTTCCACGGACCTTAAACACCTCCAGACTGAAATGTTTGCCCATTCTTTTTTCCCAAATACATGGAAACATTTTAGATTTCTAATATCTAACCAAATTTTAAAACACAATGTTTCCTTTTGATTCCACCTCTTGCATTACTTTGTGTGGGCCTGGTACATTAAATCCCAGTAGAATCTGATGCAGTTTGTGATTGTAACATGATAAAATGATGAAGATTAATAACTACTGTTGAGACTCAGAGAGAATCAAACTGACAATATGTCTGCTGTCCACCATCATTTGTAATCCACATCACCCAGCCCTAACCTCCTTGAATTTTTCTGTTGCAGAATATCTGACCACATGCTCAACTTTTGAAAATAAATCTTAAAATAAAGATAAACTTCTAATATCTTCAAAAAGTACCAGCGAATGTTAAATACCAACAGAAATAGCGATTTGTTTTATTTCATGATATATCGATAGACCGATATTAAATAAGTATTATCGTGATATAATTTTTTTTCTATATTGCCCAGCACTGGCTGACGAAAATGGATGTTCAAACTGGGCTGAAAAGCCAAATGTTTTATTAAATATCATTCAGAAAGCTGATAAGACTACTTGTTTCCATAAAGCCCTTTAATTTTTTGATTTAGTGATTTATGAACAATTTGAATATTTTGGCAAGAGACATTTTTATGGATTTACTGTCTGACTTTGAGGAGAATTCATATCTGACATTTATAAGCATATTAATATGTGATTTGTCCCTGGAACAACCTGGTTGTGTCTGTAGTAACATCTATATGGACATATCTGTATACTATGTGCCATAACTTTCTCCAGCTGAACAGAAACAAAACTGACTGAATTACTTTTGGACCTAAAGAGGAACGATCAAGAGTCATCACACAGCTTCAGTTAATACAGCTAGAAACTACTGATCAGGTCCATAAATCTAGGTGTAGTAATGGACTCAGACCTGAACCTCCAGGGTCACATAAAGGCAATAACAAGGTCAGCGTTCTATCACCTGAAGAACATTTCTAGGATTAAACGACTGATGTCTGACAACATCAGAGCCAGGGATTTAAAAAGGCTCAACAACCTGATAAAGAAGGTTCTGGTTCTGTTCTTGGCACTACTGTGAAACATCTGGAGATGAGGATGCAAAGAAGGATTCTTCATTTAAAAAAAAATTATGGACAACCCTGAGCATCCTCTTCATGATACTATCCTGCAACAACAGAGCGTCTTCAGTCAGAGGCTTCTTCAGCTTCGCTGCAATACAGACTGCTACAGGAAATCCTTCCTGCCCCCAGCCATCATCATCTACAACAACTCCTTAAAGAATTAATTATATGAGCCACAACAACACTTAATTTCCCTCTGAGATCAATAAAGTATTTTTGCACTGACCTGAATAGAATATCGCGACAGGACCTCGAAAAACTCATCCATGCGTTTATATTTAGTCGGATTGATTACTACAACAGCGTCTTTACCGGTCTGCCTAAAAAGTCAATCAGACAGCAGCTGATCCAGAACGCTGCTGCACTAGAAGATCTGTTGTCGTTGAACCAACCCCCCCAGACTCAGGTCCTCTGGTTCAAGTCTACTCAACGTCCCTAGAATCAGAACCAAACGTGGAGAAGCAGCTTTCAGTTTCTATGCTCCTTTAATCTAGAACAAACATCTAGACGACTGTAAAGCTGCTGAAACACCGAGTTGTTTTAAATCAAGGCTAAAAAGCCATCTATTTAGAGCTGCCTTTTTGTAAGTTATTAATAATAGCTGGAGTGTCATATGTTTGGTGTCTCTAATGTTGTATTTTATGTTTTTACTGTTCTTCTCCCCTAATCACCCAAAGGACATTGACTTGCCTTTTTATTGAAAGTGTGCTTTACAAATAAAGGTGACTTGCCTTACAGGGAATCCAACAGTAAACTGCTCACTTCACTATAATCTCCCCATGATCTAAAAATTGAAATGACTTCCATAAATAATACATATAAATAATACTGATATAATTGAATTCAGAAGGACTTCCGGTTGAAGCTATGGAGTAGATAGACGCATAACCTCGAAGCTCCACCAGACCCGTTAATAATTAGCCGAAAAACTAACGAAACCCGATAAATGAGTACCAGACTGCAAGAGAAGGTTGCTAAAGGAATGACTTCCAGTCAGTAAACAGGCAAGAAAGACGTGAAAGTCGGTAAAAATGACGACGTAATAACTGCCTCGAAGCAGCTCACATTAGCCGAAGCTACACCGCTGAAAGCCGTAGGCGATGTTAGTGGAGCTGAGGAAGCTTCGACAGGAGAACAGTGACTCCTTTCGGGAGTTAAAAACCTCTCTCTATTGAGTGGAGGCATCCATGGAGGAACTTAAAAAACTGACTGAGAAGCTAGACAGGAGACTGACCGACGCAGAGAACAGAGTGAGTACAACAGAAGACAGAAGTATACGGCAGGAGAAGGCACTTGGCTACCTGTTGCAGAGAGAGGCTAATCTCACTGCCAAGTGCGATGACATGGAAAACAGACTCCGCCGTAACAACATCAGGCTGTATGGGGTTCCAGAAGGCGCGGAGAAGGAGGACATGGTCTCTTTTATAACGGACTTTCTGTGCACTTCGTTAGAGTTTCAAGAAGAAGTCGACATTAAACTGGAGAGAGCACATAGAGCGCTAGGCCCGAAGCCCAAAGCCTCAGTGGCGCCGCCGAGATCCATTATAGCTCGGTTTCTGGACTTTAATGTGAAACAAAAGGTGCTGCTGCAGGCTTGGAAGCAAAGGAATATTCAGTTTCGAGAACACAGGATTTATTTTGACCATGACTATTCGCCTGACCTGCAGAGGAAAAGGAAGAAAGTCCGAGAGGTTATAAAGAAGCTGAAAGAAAAAAACATTAAGGCGCAGTCTCCATACCCAGCCCAGATAAGACTCTTCTTGGTGGCATAAAACTGTTCCCCTCACTCCTGGAGGCACACTCAACATTGAAAGAACTGGGCACCAAAACAATAATGGAGGACCGGGAAATATTGGAAAGGGAGCTGACATGAGAGGGATGGTGAATACAGCAGAACCGGAGGAAGAACCAACAGCTGAACCCAGCGGAGATTTTAGCCTTCATTCACGGTGACAGAGAAGCGGATGTCGCTGGTCGTGAGTAAAGATGAATGAACAATAATAACAGAAAAAAAAAAGACATTGAGGCTAGATTTTGTGATGAAGAATAAAAAGGAAGAGACATTATGAGACTGGGACTTGGGATGTGGAATAAAAATGAGTTCTTGGTTTATCGTGAATTATTGATCAGGAATATTTGATTCAGGCTAAAGTATCACCAATATTAGAAAAAAGGTTGAGTATAAGGGTCGGTGTGGGATGGGGGTGAAATTATCATTTGTTATGAGGCGAACTTTGCTTTTGAGGCGACGTGAGGACATTCCTGGGACAACCTAGTGGACCGTCCCTGCTGCACTCGGTGCACTCTACCCAGAGACTTCTATCTCTGCCCAATGGAGATCGGGAGTGGAGATCCCCTGAGTCTGTTGGTAAGGTTAAGACTCTGTTCAGTTCATTTCAGAGGCAATCCACTGGTGTTGTGGAAGCTCACTGTTTTTTTTCATGTTCAGGAAAATTATTCTACCTTTTCGTTATCAATGTTCTGTGTCTCTCTGCAAACAATATCATAAAGGTATCGACCATCTACGTTTTTATTTTGATTTCAGTTATTAAGATACAGTTTAAAGAAGGAGCACTATCAGAATATTAATATGTCTATATTGAAATATAAGTTACAAAAATGGGCAAGTTGACAGTAGTCAGTTACAATATAAATGGAATTAATCATCCCATAAAGAGAAAGAAAATTATGAACCAGTTGAAAAGATTGAACTGCTCAATTGCATTACTCCAGGAGACCCACCTTAATGAAATAGAACACAAAAAGCTTAGAAGGGAGTGGGTAGGGCAGTTTTTCAGTGCTTTTTTGAAAAGGGTAGAAAAAGAGGAGTTGCAATTCTGTGTCATAGATCACTTGGTTTTACTTCAGAGAACACGTATGAAGACAAGAAGGCTGGTAAAATGTATAGAGGAGAATAGTAGAAGGAAGATAGTATCTAATATATACAAACATTTCCAAACACTTTTCTGGGAATTCTTTAGATATAAAGGAAAAGTGGGAACTAGAAATGAATGTTATTGATGATGAGGAGTGTTTAGTGCTGTCATTCCATCAATGGTTGTCTAGGTGGTGTCCTGCAAACGATGTGGGCTACATTGATAACTGGAGAACATTTTGGGGAAAACCTGGTCTGATCCGGAGAGACGGCATCCATCCCACTTTGGATGGAGCAGCTCATCTTTCTAGGAATGTGGCCAACTTTATTAGTCCTCCAAAACACTGACAACCCAGGGTCCAGACCAGGAAGCAGAGTCGTAGTTTAACCCACCTCTCTGCTGCTTCTGTACTGTTACCCACCCATTACCCTATAGAAACAGTGTCTTGCCCACGGCCAAAATTAAATGGATTAAAAGTTAAGCCAACAAAAGCAAATTATGGAAATCTCATAAAAATAAATACAACTTTGACTGAACAGAAAAATAAATCTATTAAATGTGGTTTATTAAACATAAGATCTCTCTCCTCAAAGACTTTGTTAGTAAATGACTTGATTTGTGATAATCACATTGATTTCCTTTGTCTCACAGAAACCTGGTTGCAGCAGGAGGATTATGTCAGTAAAAATGAGTCAACTCCTTCCAGTCATTAAAATTTTCACATTCCTAGAAATACTGGGCGAGGATGAGGAGTTGCAACCATTTTTCGTTCTGATTTACTAATTAGTCCCAGACCAATTGATAGCTACAGTTCTTTTGAACATCTAACCCTTAATTTTCCTCATCCAAGTTGCAAAACATTAAGACCATTTTTGTTTGTGGTTGTGTATCGTCCACCAGGCCCTTACTCTCAATTCTTGGATCAGATCTCACATTTTTTATCTGATTTAGTATTAAATACTGATAGGGTAATTATAGTGGGGGACTTTAATATTCATGTGGATACTGAAAGTGATACCCTAAATGCAGCCTTTAATGCTATTTTAGACTCAATTGGCTTTACTCAAAAAGTACATAGGAGGCTGACTCCTTGGTTCAACGCAGAGTTGCGTACTTTAAAGCAGAATACTAGGAAGTTGGAGAGAAAATGGCGCTCTACACACCTAGAGGATTCCTATTTAACCTGGAATAACAGTCTATTGCTGTATAAAAAGACCCTTCGACAAGCTAGAACAGCATATTTTTCATCATTAATAGAGGCGAATAAAAACAATCCTAGGTTTCTTTTTAGTACAGTTGCCAAACTTACACAGAGTCATAGCTCTGTTGAGCCAACAATTCCCCCAGCTCTTAGCAGTGATGATTTTATGGGATTCTTCATAAATAAAATTAATTCTATTAAAAATAAAATCATTGGCATCCTCCCAAACAGGATTACTTCTTCCTCAGTAAATGAGGCAGTATCGGAAAGAACTGTAGAACCTCAGTTGTGCTTAGGCTGTTTTGATTCAGTCGAGCTTTCGGAATTATCAAAAATATTAGCCTCATCTAAACCTTCAACTTGTATGTTGGACCCAATTCCAACCAAATTATTTAAAGAAGTGTTCCATTTGGTTCCTGGCCCCATTTTGGATATGATGAATCTATCCTTAGTAAATGGATACGTACCACAGGAATTTAAAATAGCTGTAATTAAACCTTTACTCAAGAAACCTTCCCTTAATCAAGATGACTTAGTGAATTACAGACCTATATCTAACCTTCGTTTCTTATCCAAAGTCCTTGAGAAAATTGTTGCTAATCAAGTCTGTGAGCATCTAAACAGTAACGAGCTGTTTGAAGAGTTTCAGTCAGGTTTTAGAGCTCATCATAGCACTGGTGAAGGTTACTAATGATATTCTCATGGCCTCAGATAATGGACTTGTGTCTGTTCTGGTTTTGTTAGATCTCAGTGCTGCTTTTGACACAGTCGATCATAATATTCTACTAGAAAGGCTTGAACATGTTGCAGGGATCAAAGGAACAGCACTAGGCTGGTTTAAATCATATTTGTCTGATAGATTCCAGTTTGTTCATCTAAATGATAAATCTTCTTCACTCTCAAGGGTTACTTGTGGAGTTCCACAGGGTTCTGTGCTTGGACCAATTCTGTTCACCATATATATGCTCCCAATTGGTAGAATCATTAGACAGCATGGGATAAATTTCCACAGCTATGCAGATGATACACAACTATATTTATCCATAAATCCTGATTAACCCAGTCAGTTAGGTAGATTACAGGCATGTCTGGAAGACATAAAAACATGGAGGACCCTAAACTTTTTGCTTTTAAATTCTGACAAAACAGAAGTTGCTGTCTTTGGACCAGAAGTTCTTAAACAGAAACTGATTAGTCAATCACTTCATCTGGATGGCATTAAATTGGCCCCCAGTAATAACGTAAAGAACCTCTGCGTTATTTTTGACCAAGACTTGACATTTAAATCCCATATTAAACAGGTTTCTAGGATTTCTTTCACCTCCGGAATATTGCTAAAATTAGAAACATCCTGTCCAGGAGTGATGCTGAGAAACTAGTCCATGCATTTGATACCTCAAGGCTGGACTACTGTAATTCTTTACTATCAGGTAGTCCACAAAATGCCATTAAAAGCCTTCAGTTGATCCAAAATGCGGCAGCAAGAGTTCTGATGAATATTAAAAAGAGAGATCACATTTCTCCCGTTTTAGTTTCCCTTCATTGGCTCCCTGTTAAATCCAGAATAGAATTTAAGATCCTTCTTCTTACATACAAAGCCCTTAATAATCAAGCTCCATCATACATCAGAGATCTAATTGTTCCTTATGTTCCTAACAGAGCCCTTCGCTCTCAGACTGCAGGATTACTTGTAGTTCCTAGGATTTCTAAAAGTAGAATGGGAGGCAGATCTTTTAGTTATCAGGCTCCTCTCCTGTGGAACCAGCTTCCAGCTTTAGTCCGTGAGGCAGACACTCTGTTTACTTTTAAGGCCAGGCTTAAAACTTTCCTTTTTGATAAAGCTTATAGTTAGAGTGGCTAAGGTCATCCTGAGCTATCTCTGTAGTTATGCTGCTTGAGGCTTAGACTGCTGGAGGACAGACTTACCACTTTTCTTCACTCTGCTACTTCCTTTTCTCCTACGACTCTCCAGTTGTATTACAGTACATGCTGTTATTTCTACTGTTAACTTTGTTTTCTCTCAGTGTTTTTCTCTCCATAGAAGATATACCTGGTCTGGTATCCTTCTTGGCTGCAATGCCCTGTTGGACGGGGGGCATCGACTGGGATGATCCTCCCAGTAACTGAACATCCACTGTGTCCTGTTATCAACTTTTTACTTTCTGTAACATAGAAAGTTCTCTTATATCAGATCTTCTGTTCCTTCTATGTTTCTGCTCTGTCTTCTCAAACCCCCAGACGGTCGTGGCAGATGGCCACTCCTACTGAGCCTGGTTCTGTTGGAGGTTTCTTCCTGTTAGAGGGAGTTTTTCCTCTCCACCGTCGCTACATGCTTGCTCAGTATGAGGGATTGCTGAAGGATTGCTGTGCTTGGAAAGTCTGCATCAACGAGGCCCAACCTCACGCCAATGACTGACGCAATCTGCTGGGATTCCTTAAATAGGAAACTTTTTAACTGATTGGAATGTTTGTATAAATGTATTGAAATGACTTCTTGTTAAGTGCCTTGAGATGACATCTGTTGTGAATTGTGAATATATAAATAAACTGAATTGAATTGAGTGGGAGGTGGTATGTGAACAGGGTCATAAAATCACTTGTAGCCCAGTGTGGAAAGAATTCAATTGGATATTAAAAATGAGATACTTCAAGACGCCTTCCAGTACTTCAAAATATGACCAACATAATTGAAATTTATGTTGGAGGAATTGTAAACAGATCGGGGACCACACTCACATCTTTTGGGATTGCCCGAAATGAACGCCATTTTGGTAAGGAATCCAGGCAGAAATCCAAAACATTTTGAAAATTAAAATTCCACTGAATCCATTGTATTATATACTGGGTATGACTCCAGGGGTAGATATGGGGAAGAGGAAAGTCCAATTATTACAGATTCTCCTATTGTTGGCGAGGAAAATGATAACCCTGAGTTGGCTCAGATCCCTACTTCCCACTCTTCAACAATGGCGAGACAGACTGAAGAATGTTGACTTGATGGAAAAGTTAACTGCAAAACTTCATGTAAAGATGGACTTGTTTTTGGCTTTGTGGCCCCCTGTCATTTCCCACTTTGGATGGACAGATAGATAATTTGGAAACAGCTGGTCATGAGAAGTTTTTTTTGGTGTTTTTTTTTTGGGAAGTCTCCTATGGAGTGTACTTTCTTACCCCTATTTGGGTATTTGTTTGGAGGTATGTCCAATTCTGTAGTATGACTTGATTTGGGTTTGTCTGTTTGCAGAGACACTAATTGTTCCATGGTTGTTAGTTTTTTTGTTGTTGTTGCATGATTTTAAATAAAGGATGTAAAAAAAAAAAAAATTTGAATTCAGGTGTTCCAACCACATCCATGTCCACAGGTGGATAGAATCCAGCTCCTAGGCATGCAGACTGCTTCTACTAACATTGGTGAAAGAATAGCGGATTGGATGCCCCCGTGCAATAAATCTAGTCATGAAACATCCTCGCTACTAAGCATGCTGCAGTCAGGTGTCAGATGAAGAAACTGGGAACCCAGCTGTAAAGTGGTTGGCCATGTCCAAACACAAAGCCTGGTCAGAGGATACTGCGTCGCAACATGTGCCGAGATCATAGAGTTTCTGGAGAGTCAACAGCCACAGACCTCCAAGCTTCATGTGGCCTTCAGAGGAGCTGAAGAACAGAGAGTTGCATGGGAGGGGCTTCCATGGCAGAGCAAGCAGCCCTTACATCATCGAGTACAATGTCAGGGATCACATGTCACCACTTCACTCTCAGTCCCTCCAGGATCATGCGGCATTTTTTAGTGATTCTTGCAGCCTAAAATGCCAGATTTTCCATCAGATTTTGTGAAAAGTTGCAACAGAAGTTGCAGTGTTTTTATTTCTGATTTTCCCTTGTGTTAAACCCTGCATTCTAAACATTCATATACAAAATGAAATGAGAGCAGAAATAAATAATAAAAGTAGAAAAAAATGGCTAAAATAAGGTAAACTATTTAAGGTTCAGTGTCTTTTTTTGTTGTTGGTCATTTTGACCGAGGGGGTCAAAACAATCCCGTCATAATACATTTTTATCCATCAATTTCTAAAGTAATAATGACATATACAATATGAATTATTTTTTATTAATATTCAATCCTATCAAGCTGAACAGAGAATCCATATTGTACCATCACACATCCACCAGTTAAATAGATATAACCTTTTCTCCGCAGTGACTAAAAGCACAGACTGTGGCCCCACTAACTACATATAAACAGTGAAATTAAACAATCACACTTAAAATATGAACAGTTCACCTGCTGTAGCCTGAACGCACAGTCTCACAACTTGATGTTTTTTCTGGAGGCCAAATCCAAGTTCTGCTGCCCAACTGGAGACTGACAATCCCCACTTCAGACAAAGTTTTAAATTGAAGAGATCAGAAGTCAGAAAGACTCTCTGAACGAGCCACTTCCTGACCCGCAAGTTATCGCTTAAGCAGGAGGAAGTACTGCAGCAACCACTGGTTGCCATGACACCGTTCACAGAATAGCTTGGGCTCCAAAACCTCCATAAGTCTTCAATGCGCCGTCAGCTCCCATAACGAGATGCAGTGGGTACAGTGTTCAGGTCTGAGACGACGCTCAGATGCTCTCATGGGAGTCTTTTATTTACTTATTTATATATTGATTTAATTACCTGTACTCTCTGCGTAAAGTTCAAAACATCTGACTGTCTGCACCAAGTGGTCATGGATGTAAATTGTAATTGTTAAAATGATGTTTTGTAAATCGATAACTTCAGTTTGTGTTTGACCACAATATTGCATGGGGTAGAAAATAAATGACCACCACTTTTATGTAGAGAATGAGGAAACTGTATTACATGGTCCTTGGCATGCCACATATTTCATTTTTACTCACTCTCACATAAGAAACAGGAGGTCTAGGTGATATGTGAAGGCATCAGATATAAGGTGATGAGAAGGAGCATCACGATTGGTCAAACATGCATTAAAGTTGCAAGGATTTGCTAAATTTGGTTAATAGTTGCAATCGCTATATGGCAAAATCCTGGAGGGACTGACATCTCTATATCAGTATGGTAGTGGTAGGAGAAGGGCTTAGTGCTTTCATACTCCTGACTGTGTGGGAACAGCCTGGGGATTGACGCTCTGTTCCATTATGACTGCTGACCAGAGCACAAAGAAACCTCCATGAAGAGATAGACTGATGAGTTTGGTGTGAATGAACTTGACTAGCCTGCGGAGAGTCTTGACCTCTACCAGACAGAACACCCTTTAGAATGAGTCAGGTTTTGTTGTCCAACATCAGTGTCTGACCTGTTTGACAGTTAACTTTGTGTTCTCTCAGTGTTTTTCTCTCCATAGAAGATATACCTGGTCTGGTATCCTGCTTGGCTGGAATGCCCTGTTGGACGGGGGGCATCGACAGGGATGGTGCTCCCAGTAACTGAACATCCACTCTGCTCTGTCTTCTCAAACCCCCAGACGGTCGTGGCAGATGCCCGCTCCTACTGAGCCTGGTTCTGTTGAAGGTTTCTTCCTGTTAAAGGGGAGTTTTTCCTCTCCACCGTCGCTACATGCTTGCTCAGTATGAGGGATTGCTGAAGGATTGCTGTGGTTGGAAAGTCTGCATCAACGGGGCCCAACCTCACGCCAATGACTGACGCAATCTGCTGGGATTCCTTAAATAGGAAACTTTTTAACTGATAGGAATGTTTGTATAAATGTATTGAAATGACTTCTTGTTAATTGCCTTGAGATGACATCTGTTGTGAATTGGCGCTATATAAATAAACTGAATCGAAATCGAATCGACCTCACAATTGCACTTCAGAAAGAATGGTCAGAAATCCCCAGAAATAGTCGCCAAACCTGGTGGAAAGTCTTCTTAAAAAATCAGAAGCTGTTACAGCTGTAAAAAGTGGAGCAACATTGTATTAAAGTCAGGGATGTCTGTCAAGTTTATGTGTGTGTGTGTGTGTGTGTGTGTGTGTGTGTGTGTGTGTGTGTGTGTGTGTGTGTGTGTGTGTGTGTGTGTGTGTGTGTGTGTGTGTGTGTGTGTGTTCTTGTATAGCTATCCTATTTAGGACCTTCTCTGGTATATTCTCTAACCTTCTGAAGACCGATGGACCTTATAGGGACCAAAGCCTGGTCCTAATATGGTGGACCCCCTTTTTTTGGGTTAGGGGTTAGGTTTAGCAGTATGGTGGGAATTATGTTTTGGTTAAGGTTAGGGTTAGGAATAAACTGGTAATGGTTAGGGTAAGGGTTTGGGTTAGGAATAAATGGAACTATTAAAATGAATGGAAGTCAATATAAAGTCCTAATATGAGTAGCAATACGGACTTGTGTGTGTGTGTAAGAACAACAACTTTTGGCAATATAGAGCATCTATTTCAGCACAAGGTCACTCAGTTATTATGGACAGAGAAGCTCAGATGCTCTAAAATCAACAAACCAGAAACTAAAACCACAATCAATGAAAAAAGGTAGAGCAAAGAATAAATTCATTAAAATCATCCATTTTGTTTCAAACATAGAAACATATGGCAGCAATACGATGCCAGCCTAAAATGAAACTGAAAAAAAATATTGGCATTGAAAAATATAATTTTAACTGAAATTATCAACATAGACTAAAAATCGAGTAAAAGTTTTTGTATTCAAAGACAAAGAAAAATTGAAAATGAAAAAACAAAGTGTTCCAAGGTGGATTCAAACCTTTGAACTCCGACATGCAGATGATGCATCTTAACCAACCAGACTACTGCTTGAGTCAGGTGTAAAGTGTCCCTACCTGGATATTTGAATGGTGACCGGTGAAAAGGACACCGATGGTAACTCCTTTTAGCTTCATATTAAAATAAACATTACAGAGAGTTAAAGCAATGGATTTCGCTGTGATATGAGGACATTTTAGAATTAAAAAAAAATATACAAAAGAACCAGCAATGACCTTCATTTGCTGGTTTAGAAAATGGGTCGTAAAACTGCCGACATGCGGCTCTGAAGCCCCGCCCCTCATGCGCGTGTCACAGTCACCAGAACAGTGACAGGGGAATGAAGCAGAAAAGCAGCAGCACTGAAAGAACGCTGGTATAGTAAAAAAAAAGATGTAAGTGTGAAAACTTGATTGTGAGTTAGTTATTTGTCTTAATGTATATATTTGAAGTTCCATTTAAACTTTTTCACTTTTATTTCATTCATTTCATAGTCAATATTGATATTTTTCAGTTAGAGTTTTTATTTTCAGTGCCAATATTTCTTTTCAGTTTCATTGTGCGCTGAAATGGTTTTGCTGTGATAGAAATTGCCAGCTGTCTGATGGAGAGTAGATGTGGAAGGAGGCTGAAGGTAGCAGTGAAGGCAGTCCTGGATGCTGGGTCTCTGAGTAAGTGTACTCATTGTGCGGTATGATCTGTGGCTTCACCTCACTTCTGCACTTCCTGAGTTCATCATCACATTACTGTACAGGTCCTTCTCAAAAAATTAGTATATTGTGATAAAGTTCATTCTTTTCCATAATGTAATGATAAAAATTAAACTTTCATATATTTTAGATTCATTGCACACCAACTGAAATATTTCAGGTCTTTTATTGTTTTAAAACGGATGATTTTGGCATACAGCTCATGAAAACCCAAAATTCCTATCTCAAAAAATTAGCATATTGCATCCGACCAATAAAAGAAAAGTGTTTTTAATACAAAAAAAGTCAACCTTCAAATAACTATGTTCAGTTATGCACTCAATACTTGGTCGGGAATCCTTTTGCAGAAATTACTGCTTCAATGCGGCGTGGCATGGAGGCAATCAACCTGTGGCACTGCTGAGGTGTTATGGAGGCCCAGGATGCTTCGATAGCGGCCTGAAGCTCATCCAGAGTGTTGGGTCTCGCGTCTCTCAACTTCCTCTTCACAATATCCCACAGATTCTCTATGGGGTTCAGGTCAGGAGAGTTGGCAGGCCAATTGAGCACAGTAATACCATGGTCAGTAAACAATTTACCAGTGGTTTTGGCACTGTGAGCAGGTGCCAGGTTGTGCTGAAAAAAGAAATCTTCATCTCCATAAAGCTTTTCAGCAGATGGAAGCATGAAGTGCTCCAAAATCTCCTGATAGCTAGCTGCATTGACCCTGCCCTTGATAAAACACAGTGGACCAACACCAGCAGCTGACATGGCACCCCGGACCATCACTGACTGTGGGTACTTGACACTGGACTTCAGGCATTTTGGCATTTCCTTCTCCCCAGTCTTGCTCCAGACTCTGGCACCTTGATTTCCGAATGACATGCAAGATTTGCTTTCATCCGAAAAAAGAACTTTGGACCACTCAGCAACAGTCAGTGCTGCTTCTCTGTAGCCCAGGTCAGGCGCTTCTGCCGCTGTTTCTGGTTCAAAAGTGGCTTGACCTGGGGAATGCGGCACCTGTAGCCCATTTCCAGCACACGCCTGGGCACGGTGGCTCTGGATGTTTCTACTCCAGACTCAGTCCACTGCTTCCGCAGGTCCCCCAAGGTCTGGAATCGGTCCTTCTCCACAATCTTCCTCAGGGTCCGGTCACCTCTTCTTGTTGTGCAGCGTTTTCTGCCACACTTTTTCCTTCCCACAGACTTCCCACTGAGGTGCCTTGATACAGCACTCTGGGAACAGCCTATTCGTTTAGAAATTTCTTTCTGTGTCTTACCCTCTTGCTTGAGCGTGTCAATGATGGCCTTCTGGGCAGCAGTCAGGTCGGCAGTCTTACCCATGATTGCGGTTTTGAGTAATGAACCAGGCTGGGAGTTTTTAAAAGCCTCAGGAATCTTTTGCAGGTGTTTAGAGTTAATTAGTTGATTCAGATGATTAGGTTAATAGCTTGTTTAGAGAACCTTTTCATGATATGCTCATTTTTTGAGATAGGAATTTTGGGTTTTCATGAGCTGTATGCCAAAATCATCAGTTTTAAAACAATAAAAGACCTGAAATATTTCAGGTGGTGTGAAATGAATCTAAAATATATGAAAGTTTAATTTTTATCATTACATTATGGAAAAGAATGAACTTTATCACAATATGCTAATTTTTTGAGAAGGACCTGTATATCTCAGCAGTTTAAATGAGAAATATTGACAGTTCCTGCAGCAGCCTGACCTCTGACCTCTGCTGTTAACCCACAGGAAGAGAGCAGCAGTTAGGTCAGCCAGGAGCTGCTCTCTGACCCCAGGAGGACTGCAGGGTTGCAGATGAGCTGCTGCTGAGTGAATGAAGGAGCTCATCCAACATTGAGAGCACTGCTACCAAGTATGTAAAAAAAACACTAGTGTCACTTACCCTCTGCTGGGGACAGCCAATGGGCTGCTGCCAGTGCGTGTGACACCATGATCTGATTGGTTGGAGGAGGATGAGCTGGAGGACTTGGCCTCTTTAACTGGATGGGAGAGGATCTCATCCAGAGGGTTCTGTTTACACCAAGCGACCATCGGAGAAGAAGAGGTGGGGACCTTCCTCCTGGGAACAGAAAACATCAGGAGCGGCTCAGTATGGAGAACTAGTTTCAACAAGAACAGTAGACCAGACAGGGATCTAACAGGGTTTTAGGACACTGATCCACAGCTCAATATACACACCAAATCTTTTCCATAGGTTTCAGAATTTAAAAACACTCAAACTGATAAGTGAAAGCATCACACGTCTTCTCCAGCTGCTGAGCAGCCTCAACAGCAGCAGCTCTGTCCTTCCATCACTGTGGTTAAGCTTCAATAAACGCCGTCCATGAATCCCAGATGGATCAAGCAGTTACACACAGCAGACATCCCAAACATGACGTTTATGACAGAACATTTCGTTCCATCTGATTTGGTCTGAATGAAAAATGTCATCACAATGACTACATTAAGAAATAAATCTGACATTTTCTCTCTTTAATTATTGTGGTTTTTAGCAATTATTTAACTTCAGACAGGGAGGAAAAGAATGCTTCAGCGTCTTTTGACTCAGGGTATGTAAACATCTGGTTTCATCTGTAGGTAGAGCTGAATATGTCAGAGGAGAGGATAAATCTGTGTCCTGTTCAGAGGGTTTTGGTCCTGTAGCCAACCTCCTGGTGGAGGAAGGAGCAGTCTGCCACAGGACATAAAGCTGTCCCCAGATGGTGGATGTTTGGTTGAATCGACCTTCAGAACGTTTTACAGCCAAGTTGTTCGTTTGAGTCTTTTGAGCTGAATTAGGAATGTAACGGCACCGTGCTATCTGCTTTAATGATGAACAATCATTAAAATGTAAACTCCCAAGAGTCTTTGTTGTAACAGAATAGTGAACGTGTTTTTACAACTCCATCTGTTAATAGAATCACTATCTACTGCTTAAACAGGAGACTGGTCACCAAACTCTATTACATATATATAAAAATATAAGAATAAATTCTCTGCTCTTTTCATTTTCAGCTTTTTTATAAAGCACCAGGAAGCAGATTTAGTCCAGCATCTAATTACAGACCCCAGCTCAAATTCAAATATTCAGCGAAACAATTTCAGTCGCTCATTCAGTCCAGTTTGGCTGCATTAACACCTAGTGAACAGATTCCGTTCCATTATGGCCATTCTCCACCAGTTCCTACTCAGCACGGCTCGACTCACCTCTAATCAGTTCTAAATGTTCTGCTCTAGTAACGGCTACCTGGTACTAGCGCCTCTTTAGAACCTGCTTCACTGGGGTCATAGCGACTCGAGTCAGGCTGAAAACACAACGGTCAGAAGACTGACGGTCACTGATTGACCAGGGGGAGGAGTCACAACTTCCCACAATCTCCTGTTCTTCCCCACCTGTGGCCTTCTTTCACCCTCTTCTTCTTTGAGTCTGACAAAAAGCCACAGACTGAGCAGACGCTTCAACATGTCCTCCATTGTTGAATTTCTGTCATGTTCAGGGCCACCTACTTGACCAGTTCCTTTGTTGTAATGAATATCCACCCGAACTGTCTGCTACATCCAGCTGATAGGTGCTGGTGCAAAGGGGCTATTAGTAACCAGCAGGTTGGCTCAAATTTCCACTTCCATCTAATTCTTCATCCTGAGTATGCAAGCAGACACAGTGGAAAGGAAACAACCTTTCAACAGGTAGAAAACGTCATTCAAAAATACTTTATTGATCTCAGGGTGAAATTAAGTGTTGTTGTAGCTCATACAATTAATTCTTTAAGGAGTTGTTGTAGATGATGATGGCTGTGGGCAGGAAGGATTTCCTGTAGCGGTCTGTATTGCAGTGAAACTGAAGAAGCCTCCTACTGAAGACGCTCTGTTGTTGTATGACATTCTCATGAAGAGGATGCTCAGGGTTGTCCATACTTTTTTTGATATTATGAAGAATCCTTCTTTGCATCATCATCTCCAGATGTTCCACAGTAGTGCGAACAACAGAACCAGAACCTGCTTTATCAGGTTGTTGAGCCTTTTTAAATCCCTGGCTCTGACGCTGCTACCCCAACAGATGACGCCTGAAGAGATTACACTCTCCACAACAGACTTGTAGAAGATCTCCAGCATCTTGCTGCACACCTTGAAGGACCTAAGCTTGCTCAAGAAGTCCAGTCTGCTCTGACCCTTCTTGTAGACGGTTTCACTGTTGCGCCTCCAGTCCAGTCTGTTGTCAAGGTGAACTCCGAGGTATTTATACTCCTCAACCACCTCCACTTCTTCTCCTATGATGGAAACAGTGTTTGACTTATCCCTGTTTCTTCTGAAATCTACAATCATCTCCTTTGTTTTGTTCACATTCAAGGTAAGACGATTGTTTCCACACCATGTCACAAAGCGGTCCACCAGCTCTCTATATTCAGTTTCTTGTCCATCTCTGATACACCCGACAATTGCAGAGTCATCTGAGTATTTCTGTAGATGACAGGTCTCTGATTTCTACTGGAAGTCGGAGGTGTACAGAGAGAAAAGGAATGGTGAGAGTACGGTCCCCTGTGGTGCTCCTGTGCTGCTGACCACCTGGTTTGACACGCAATCCTTCAGTCTCACAAATTGTGGTCTGTTCGTCAGGTGGTCGTTGATCCAGGCGATTGTTGAGGGCTCCACCTGTGTCTTCAGGAGTTTCTGACTAAGCAAATTAGGCTGAATTGTGTTAAATGCACTGGAGAAATCAAAGAACATGATCCTCACAGTGCTGCCTGCTCTATCCAGATGACAGTGGGTTGGTTGAAGCATGTGGATGATGGCATCTTCAACTCCAACTCTACGGCGATAAACAAAAATTGCAGTGGGTCCTGATATGTTCTTGTTTGCTTATTCAGGGGGGCCAACAGGAGTCTCTCCAGGACCTTCATGATATGGGATGTCAGGGCAACAGGTCTATAGTCATTGATGACTGATGGGTGAGTTCTATTTGGTACTGGAACAAGGCAGGATGTCTTCCACAACCCTGGAACCTTCTCCTGAGTCAGGCCAAGGTTGAAGAGGTGCTGCAGAATCCCACAGAGCTGCTGTGCACAGGACTCTAGGGCTGACACCATCTGGACCTGCAGCCTTGTTCTGGTTCAGTTTCTCCAGCTGCCTCTTCACCTGACTTTTAGAGATAGACAAGTGAGAGGGGGAAGCAAAAGGGGGTAGCAGCATTTCCTGACTTGGTTGAAGACAAACTTGTGGAATCAGAAGAGTCCATGGCTGAGGTGAAGGATAAAACATCCGAGGTGTAACAGGAAAGCTGTTGATCAGAGGAGAGTGGGATGTCTGTTTGGCTGGGAAAGGAGAGGAGGACGCTGAGCTATTTCCTGAACTGAACCTATTGAAGAATGCGTTTAGTTCATTGGCTCTGTCCAGACTTCCGTCTATCCAATCCTTCCTGTCCTTAAAGCCTGTGATCTTTCTCATTCCTGACCGGACATGTCTGATATAGTTCCTCTGTAGTTTGTTCTCCAGCTTCTTCCTGTATGCCTCCTTGCTGTCTCTTATCTTGACCTTAAGTTGCTTCTGTATACTCCTCAGTAATTCCCTGTCTCCCTCCCTGAAGGGTCTTTTTTTCTTGTTTAGCAGTTCCTTCAGGTCACTGGTGATCCAGGGTTTGTTATTAGGGAAGCATCTCACTGTTCTGGTGGGGATGGTGTGGTCCACACAGATGTTTATATAGTCAGTCACACACTCAGTCATGGCATTAATGTCCTCTCCATGTGCTTGGCAAAAAGTCATCCAGTTTGTGGTCTCAAAACAACCCTGCAGGGCTTCTTCAGCTTCCTGTGACCATTTTATCAGTTCTTTTTGTCACAGGTTGGCTCTGAACAAGTGGTTTATATTCTGAGCAGAGAAAAACAAGATTGTGATCTGATTGTCCCAGAGGAGGTCTTGGTTTGGACATTTATGCATCCTTTACATTTGCATAAAACAAATCCAATGTCTTGTTTTCTCTTGTGGAGCAGCTGACAAACTGTTGAAATGTTGGAAGTGTAGGCGAGAGCGAGGCATGATTGAAATCACCAGATATTGCCACAAATGCATTCGGGTGCTGTGTCTGTAGCTTAGCAACAACAGAACTGATGACATCACATGCATAGTCTGGAATGGCTGAAGGTGAAATGTAAACAACTGCCAAAATAACAGTGGTGAACTCTCTTGGTAAATAATATAGACAAAATCTTACTGACAAGAGTTCAATCTCTGGGCTGCAGAGACGACACTTCACAGTAACATGTCCTGGATGACACCATATGTTGTTGACAAGCACTGCTACTCTACCTCCTTTTCTTTCCTGCTCGTCTTCAGATCTCTGTCTGCTCTTACAGTCAGGAAGCCTGGCAGACAAACGTTGGAGTTGGGGATATGATCCTGCAGCGACGTCTCAGTGAAACACATAACACTGCATTCCTGGTACTCTGGCTGAGTCCTTGTAAGGCCTTGGAGTTCATCAATCTTGTTAGCCAGTGATCTCACGTTGCCAATTATGATCCATGGAAGAGATGGTTTGAACTTCCTCCTTCTCAGTCTTTTTGCTACTGCTCTGCATCCACGCCTCCTCCTCCTCCTCAACTCATCAGGGATTTGTGGTTTCAGTTGAGGTATTATTTCAGCTTCTGCAATGTTAATCAGCTGCTCCCGGCTGTAAACCACCTGGATGCCATGGTTATAAATCATAAGTTATCAAAAAGTGAAAAATTAACAGTAAAATTCCTTTCAGCTTCACAGCACCAAAAACTAGAAAATACACAGGTCCAAAAAAATGCAACCTTCCTCAAAAAAACAGAGAAAACAACGTCCATAGAGCCACTCCAACATGCAGCCATCCAGAGCAGTGCAATTCTAGATTTCCATTCTTCAGAAGCAGATCACCTAGATCTGCACTGGACCTGGTCCAATGGATCTTGTAATTATTGGTCTAGGTCAGGGGTGTCCAACTCCAGTCCTGCAGGTCTTAGATGTGTTCTTGTTCTAACACGGCTGATTTAAATGGCTAAACTACCTCCTCAACATGTTTTCAGGTTCTTCAGGGGCCAGGTGACAAAAAATCATTGGATTCTGGTATGATGACCCCGGGTGACATCTCAAACAGACTAGATAGCACTAGTCTGGGTGATTTTATAAAACAAAGCCTCTCCAGGCTCTCCAAAGGGATCATTTAGAAGGAATCCTAGAACCCATCAACAGACTTTCACAGTCCTTCTGTCTGGACTGCTATATTATTACCAAATCACCTCATCTTAGCAGTGATAATTTTATGGGATTCTTCATAAATAAAATTAATTCTATTAAAAATAAAATCATTGGCATCCTCCCAAACATGATTACTTCTTCCTCAGTAAATGAGGCAGTATCGGAAAGAACTGTAGATCCTCAGTTGTGCTTAGGCTGTTTTGATTCAGTCGAGCTTTCGGAATTATCAAAAATATTAGCCTCATCTAAACCTTCAACTTGTATGTTGGACCCAATTCCAACCAAATTATTTAAAGAAGTGTTCCATTTGGTTCCTGGCCCCATTTTGGATATGATGGATCTATCCTTAGTAAACGGATACGTACCACAGGAATTTAAAATAGCTGTAATTAAACCTTTACTCAAGAAACCTTCCCTTGATCAAGATGACTTAGTGAATTACAGACCTATATCTAACCTTCCTTTCTTATCCAAAGTCCTTGAGAAAATTGTTGCTAATCAAGTCTGTGAGCATCTAAACAGTAACGAGCTGTTTGAAGAGTTTCAGTCAGGTTTTAGAGCTCATCATAGCACTGGTGAAGGTTACTAATGATATTCTCATGGCCTCAGATAATGGACTTGTGTCTGTTCTGGTTTTGTTAGATCTCAGTGCTGCTTTTGACACAGTCGATCATAATATTCTCTTAGAAAGGCTTGAATATGTTGCAGGGATCAAAGGAACAGCACTAGGCTGGTTTAAATCATATTTGTCTGATAGATTCCAGTTTGTTCATCTAAATTCAATTCAATTCAATTCAGTTTATTTATATAGCGCCAATTCACAACAGATGTAATCTCAAGGCAATTAACAAGAAGTCATTTCAATACATTTATACAAACATTCCAATCAGTTAAAAAGTTTCCTATTTAAGGAATCCCAGCAGATTGCGTCAGTCATTGGCGTGAGGTTGGGCCCCGTTGGGCCCCGTAAATGATAAATCTTCTTCACTCTCAAGGGTTACTTGTGGAGTTCCACAGGGTTCTGTGCTTGGACCAATTCTGTTCTCCATATATATGCTCCCAATTGGTAGAATCATTAGACAGCATGGGATAAATTTCCACAGCTATGCCGATGATACACAACTATATTTATCCATAAATCCTGATGAACCCAGTCAGTTAGGTAGATTACAGGCATGTCTGGAAGACATAAAAACATGGATGACCCTAAACTTTTTGCTTTTAAATTCTGACAAAACAAAAGTTGCTGTCTTTGGACCAGAAGTTCTTAAACAGAAACTGATTAGTCAATCACTTCATCTGGATGGCATTAAATTGGCCCCCAGTAATAACGTAAAGAACCTCTGCGTTATTTTTGACCGAGACTTGACATTTAAATCACATATTAAACAGGTTTCTAGGATTTCTTTCTTTCACCTCCGGAATATTGCTAAAATTAGAAACATTCTGTCCAGGAGTGGTGCTGAGAAACTAGTCCATGCATTTGTTACCGCAAGGCTGGACTACTGTAATTCTTTACTATCAGGTAGTCCACAAAATGCCATTAAAAGCCTTCAGTTGATCCAAAATGCGGCAGCAAGAGTTCTGATGAATATTAAAAAGAGAGATCACATTTCTCCCGTTTTAGCGTCCCTTCACTGGCTCCCTGTTAAATCCAGAATAGAATTTAAGTTCCTTCTTCTTACATACAAAGCCCTTAATAATCAAGCTCCATCATACATCAGAGATCTGATTGTTCCTTATGTTCCTAACAGAGCCCTTCGCTCTCAGACTGCAGGTTTACTTGTAATTCCTAGGATTTCTAAAAGTAGAATGGGAGGCAGATCTTTTAGTTATCAGGCTCCTCTCCTGTGGAACCAGCTCCCAGCTTTAGTCCGTGAGGCAGACACTCTGTTTACTTTTAAGGCCAGGCTTAAAACTTTCCTTTTTGATAAAGCTTATAGTTAGAGTGGCTAAGGTCATCCTGACCAATTTTCTTCACTCTGCTACTTTGTTTTCTCCTACGACTCTCCAGTTGTATTACAGTACATTCTGTTATTTCGACTGTTAACTTTGTTTTCTCTCAGTGTTTTTCTCTCCATAGAAAATATACCTGGTCTGGTATCCTGCTTGGCTGCAATGCCCTGTTGGACGGGGGGCATCGACTGGGATGATCCTCCCAGTAACTGAACATCCACTGTGTCCTGTTATTAACTTTTTACTTTCTGTAACATAGAAAGTTCTCTTATATCAGATCTTCTGTTCCTTCTATGTTTCTGCTCTGTCTTCTCAAACCCCCAGACGGTCGTGGCAGATGGCCGCTCCTACTGAGCCTGGTTCTGTTGGAGGTTTCTTCCTGTTAAAGGGGAGTTTTTCCTCTCCACCGTCGCTACATGCTTGCTCAGTATGAGGGATTGCTGAAGGATTGCTGTGGTTGGAAAGTCTGCATCAACGGGGCCCAACCTCACGCCAATGACTGACGCAATCTGCTGGGATTCCTTAAATAGGAAACTTTTTAACTGATTGGAATGTTTGTATAAATGTATTGAAATGACTTCTTGTTAAGTGCCTTGAGATGACATCTGTTGTGAATTGGCGCTATATAAATAAACTGAATTGAATTGAATTAAATTACAGTCATTATACAGAGATCAAATTTCTGTTTTTATTTTCTAGAAAAAAAGATCAATGAAAAGATTACAGTTATGTGTTCATGAGTACAGAAGATTTAATAACTCATCTCTATTGCTGTATTTGTTACTGAACAGTAAAGTCAATGTAAACATTAACCTAAGCTTGTAGAGTCAAATATTTACCCCAACTCTTTTCCAAACTAAAGTGACCCATAGATGCAGGTAATGACAGCATGTGAGTGTGTGAGGCTGACCAGTTGGAGGCCTGGGGTTGGCTGGAGAACAGGTCCACAGTGTCAGCGTTGGGACAGGAGGCACTAGCTACCTCTTCTGTGATGAGGGAGAAGTCACTGCTCAGACTGGTTATACTGCCACGATCTCTGGACCCTGAAAGCAGCAGCAACAGGTATCACAGGTGGAGCAACCTGCTTTTCATTCCATTTATCTCATAGCTGTACAGAAGTGTGTGTCAAGAGCACGAATGTTTTGCTCAGTCATCTCAACACCTATACCAAGCCTGCTGATCAATTCTACATGCCACCACTAGGCGGTACAATGAGCGAGCCTTGATATTACACTGTCAGGTTCCGTTCAGCTCCAGTGAGAAGTATTCAAGATTTGACCAATAAACCTTTTGGATGGAAGCTAAGTGAAAAAGGAGGACATCCACCATTAAAACAAGTCCCTTCCTTTTCTAAGTTGGTGGAAGAAAAGTGATGTCAGCAAATGAACATGTGAATGTCTTGTGTGCGGATCTATGATGGCGCACACGATGTTTGGTATGTTATGGGATAATCACCATATTTTCTTAATATTCTTTTCTGCTCAACAGTGGAGCGCTGAACATAATTCAAGAAATCGTGTTGAAATCTCCACTTGAGATGGGAAACATATCTGGTGTTTATCACAAAGGTTGGAAAGGAAATCATTGTTATGTGCATCACTGCATTGCATGCAATGCAATCAATGAACCAACCAACCAATCAATCAATCGGGTGAAGGCTGCCTTATTGGATTCAGATGTCAGACATTTTATTTAACCTTTTAATGTATTTTTGAAAAAAACAACAGGTACGGCTCCAACCTTGTGTGTGGAAGTTATTAAATCTTCATCTCTTATGGTGAAAGGTCAGATTTTGATGCTTGGCTACACCCACATCTTTGAAAGCAAAAACCTTTGAACAACTTTTGATCCCTAATGCCTAAAGACTATACTGACTCATCTGAACGTCTGAGTTGAAAGCCCTAGGAGGAGTTCAGATAAGACGTGTAAAAGGTACAGAATGGCAGTTGAGGACCAAAATGGTCAACTTCCTGTTGGGTTTGGACCATGGCTCCAAGAGTCTTTTTTTCTAGGTCTTAAGACACTACATAGTTTTATATACCTCAGTGAATGCAGCTTAGGGGTGGTTGTTTTAATGGTTCTAGAAGGCGCTGTGGAGGAGTTAGGCCATGCCCACAAACTATTTGTATATCTTTTGTGGGTTGGATTAATTCAATTCAAAAATACTTTATTCATCTCAAATTAATTGTTGTAATTCATACTATTTAATTCTTCAATGAGCTGTAAACACTGATGGCTGTGGGCAGGAAGGATCTCCTGTAGCGGCCTGTGTTACAGCAAAACTATAGAAGCCTCCGACTGAAGACACTCTGTTTTGGTATGATAGTCACCCAGAAGAGGATGCTCAGGGTTGTCCATAATGTTCTTGATTTAATGTAGAATCCTTCTGTTCATCACTATCAATGTTCATCATTTTCAGTTAGGTGTAGATCAAATTACACATATGGTGTGATGTCGGACTTCATCACACCGCCACAGCCACGTACTCCAGCAAAGCGTCTCTGTATTGGAAACCAAGTGACACCAGCTGGTTCTCTGTCTTCTGACACAGTTTTACGTTGTTTAGGTCAGGAGTGTCAGAGAGGGACCTCTCCACACAAAAAATGTGACTTCCTGTTGTCAGGGGGAGGGGCTTAGATAATTTGAGGATATGACCACATATTATTGTTCACCCGACATTGAACCATTACACCAACTTTGGCATAATTCTGACTTTCTATGGAAAGACAGCAGCGTTTTTAATTTTTTGGCGAGACATCGGACTTTGAGGTCTGACCACGTTCTCAAAGCTCTCAATTGTGATAACTTTGCCCATGCCTTAAGATGATACTGACCAAATTAGAAGCCAATACCTCAAAACCCCTAGTGGAGTCTGTCAAAGTTCTATGTGTAAAATCCCCAAAAACCTTAAAAATGACCCTTCGATCCAAAATGGCCGACCTCCAGTTGGCTTTAGGGGAATGCTCCAAGAGACTTTTTTCTTGTCTTGGAGGAATCTATCTGTGTACCACATTTCAAATGTTTATATTAAATGGGTCGGCCTAACTGACATTACGGTGCACTGTTGAGCTGTTTGGCCACACACATTTCTGTTTCTATTGAAATACAAAAATGTCCATAGTGGCAAAATTATTTGTAAAGTTAGGTGAGTTTGTGTGTATGTTTATGCCCAAAATGCTTATTCATTTAAAGAAAACCTTAAATTGGAAAACCATTAAGCCTAACTAATGTATAGAATGAATTAAAGGGCCAACAGCCCTGAGTAGTAATGTTTCAGAGAAGGTTAACATGCACTGACGTACTCAGCTGGCAGAGGTCCTCTACAGAGAAGTCAATGTCTTTGAAGTGAGAGTTTTTCCTTCTGAAATGTCAAAAAGATAAATGTAAATCGACAAATTAATGACAAATTTTAAAAGACAAAACAGAGAAAAAGTAGGCATCACCTCTGTTTCCTAACAGCAGAGAACTTCTCTGAGACAATGTGCTTCAGAAAATTAAAGCAAAAGAAGAAAATCTGAGGGAGAAAAAAAAATAATACAGAAAACTGAATTTATTTCCCAGTTCAGATGTTTTTTTTAACACTTTGCTTCTACAGTGGCTTGCAAAAGTATTCGGCCCCTTTGAACTTTTCCACATTTTGTCACAATATAGCCACAAACATGAATTAATTTTATTGGAATTCCAGGTGAAAGACCAAAACAAAGTGGTGTACACGTGAGAAGTGGAACGAAAATCATACATGATTCCAAAAATTTTTTACAAATAAATAACTCAAAAGTGCCGTGTGCGTAATTATTCAGTCCCCTTTGGTCTGAGTGCAGTCAGTTGCCCATAGACATTGCCTGATGAGTGCTAATGACTAAATAGAGGCACCTGTGTGTAATCTAATGTCAGTACAAATACAGCTGCCCTGTGACGGCCTCAGAGGTTGTCTAAGAGAATGTTGGGAGCAACAACACCATGAAGTCCAAAGAACACACCAGACAGGTCAGGGATAAAGTTATTGAGAAATTTAAAGCAGGCTTAGGCCACAAAAAGATTTCCCAAGCCTTGAACATCCCACGGAGCGCTGTTCAAGCCATCATTCAGAAATGGAAGGAGTATGGCACAACTGTAAACCTACCAAGACAAGGCCGTCCACCTAAACTCACAGGCCGAACAAGGAGAGCGCTGATCAGAAATGCAGCCAAGAGGCCCATGGTGACTCTGGATGAGCTGCAGAGATCTACAGCTCAGGTGGGGGAATCTGTCCATAGGACAACTATTAGTAGTGCACTGCACAAAGTTGGGCTTTATGGAAGAGTGGCAAGAAGAAAGCCATTGTTAAAGGAAAACCATAAGAAGTCCTGTTTGCAGTTTGCCACAAGCCATGTGGGGGACACAGCAAACATGTGGAAGAAGGTGCTCTGGTCAGATGAGACCAAAATGGAACTTTTTGGCCAAAATGCAAAACGCTATGTGTGGCGGAAAACTAACACTGCACATCACTCTGAACACACCATCCCCACTGTCAAATATGGGGGCGGCAGCATCATGCTCTGGGGGTGCTTTTCTTCAGCAGGGACAGGGAAGCTGGTCAGAGTTGATGGGAAGATGGATGGAGCCAAATACAGGGCAATCTTGGAAGAAAACCTCTTGGAGTCTGCAAAAGACTTGAGACTGGGGCGGAGGTTCACCTTCCAGCAGGACAACGACCCTAAACATAAAGCCAGGGCAACAATGGAATGGTTTAAAACAAAACATATCCATGTGTTAGAATGGCCCAGTCAAAGTCCAGATCTAAATCCAATCGAGAATCTGTGGCAAGATCTGAAAACTGCTGTTCACAAACGCTGTCCATCTAATCTGACTGAGCTGGAGCTGTTTTGCAAAGAAGAATGGGCAAGAATTTCAGTTTCTAGATGTGCAAAGCTGGTAGAGACATACCCTAAAAGACTGGCAGCTGGAATTGCAGCAAAAGGTGGTTCTACAAAGTATTCACTCAGGGGGCTGAATAATTACGCACACCCCACTTTTCAGTTATTTATTTGTAAAAGATGTTTGGAATCATGTATGATTTTCGTTCCACTTCTCACTTGTACACCACTTTGTATTGGTCTTTCACGTGGAATTCCAATAAAATTGATTCATGTTTGTGGCTGTAATGTGACAAAATGTGGAAAAGTTCAAGGGGGCTGAATACTTTTGCAAGCCACTGTAAATACGAGGAACTTCAGTAGATTATTAGCAACAGTTTAAAGGTCAGTTTACCTCTTCCCCTTTGGAGAGTCGATCTGGCAACATGTGACTGGAAATAAAATAAAAAATTAAACACAATTAACACAAACACCAGTAACACCTTTGTATCTGCATCAAACATCATTTGTCACATCTAAAAACGAAGGACTTCAGAGTGGCTTGGACACCAGTCCTGAACCTGGACTGGCTATGGGACATCAGCACATTGACAGATAAGAAAGTTAGTTTCAGTCTGGCTAAGACAGAGAGATTTCCTTCTCAAGGCATATAGAGGCATTTAAAGCTAAACATGTGTTGTTCTAATCATATTTCCAGTTAATCTGAGGGAGTAATTAAGCCGCTCTCAGCTATGTGTGCTACCACTGAGTGCATGCTTTAATTAAATGAAGTAATCACAGGTACCATATGTTTAACTTTTAGCATGTTGTATATTTGCATGAAAACGTATGGTTTGTTAATGGAGAAAACACAGCTGCAGATTCTATCAAGAGAAAAGGGGCAGTTATGGCCCAAGAATAGTGGGACAGATAAGGATACTGGTTACCTTTTGGACCTGTTTCCCTATACTACAGTTTGGGTCAGTGGAAAATAACGGAATCCAATGTGAAATCTGGGGTGTGACATAACTGTGTATAAAACAGAGCTGTGTAGCTGATTTTGAAACTGACACAGACCAGGAGACAAAATGCTTGATCTGTCTCTCTTCTTGCAAGCAAAAATAAATTGATAAAGTGTCTCAACGGTCTTCGTACAGCTGCCTCTTCAGCATGTTAAAGCAGACAAGAGAGTAGTGGCAGTAGTGCTCTGCAGTATTTATGCTATGGGACTTTGGACTTGAAGGGATGTCATAAAAGTAGGTTGGTGATGCAGATGAAGGGATTATTTTTACCCAAAGAGAAACCAGTCATAAGCAATGGTTAGATACAGAATCTCAGCTGGATCCAGGTTGGCGTGCACTGCCCCATCCTGTGAAAACACACAAGAGAAAGTCACATCTTTATGCTAACTGTTGAGCTTAAGAAAAGTTTCTTCTTCTTCTACTACTACTAATGGGGCCAGAAAACCGATCTCTCTGGACCATAGTTATATAGAAGAGCTTTAGTGTCTGAGAACAGCGGAGAGCTACTTTTTTTTGGGCTCCATGTACATTTCAGACAGGAAACACTGTACACGGCTCGGGTGGTTTTTCATTACAACTGACTAACAGCTCTAGTGGGCACAGTCATCATACAATGGGTTGTCCCAGAGTCCAAAAAGTATGACGAGGTTTTCTGTACACAACACAAATACAACAATGGAGGACATATGTAGAACAGAGTGTGGGAGTGGCAACCTGTGACTCCTCCCCCCGGTCAATCAGTTACCAACAGTCATCTGATGTTTTCAGCCTGACTCATGTCGCTTAGAATCAGGTAGGTGTTACTAGAGGAGAAACTTTCTAACGGAGTCAAGCCGCGCTGAGTAAGGACTGGTGGAGAAGGGCCATATGGTAGTGAGGGTAAGATCAGTACATTATCAAGCATGTGCAGATAATGAAGAGGCAGTGTTGGGATTCAGGAACACATACTCAGCATTGTGTCACTGTAGTCAATGATGAATGATTTATAGACTAAACAAACTCACATGTGATTAGATGACATGTAGAAACAGAAGTCAAGAGAAACAGAAGGAGAGTCAAAACTTACTGCCCACAGGGAGAGTCTGAGGAGGGAGACAAACAGGGGTGTTCGGTCCCAGCCTGATATGCAGTGCACCAGAAGGCCGTTGTCATCTGAAACAACACAAAAACACCTTGAGTGTGAACCTTTGAGAATGAAGAACCCAGAGCAACATCTGCTGAGAACACAGAGAAAGGTAGAATGATTTCCAGAATTAACCCACTTCTTCCTCTGAACAGAAAGGTTTGGGTTGTATCATGTGTTGGATACTGTATACACTTCTGCAGTCTAACCAAAAAAAAAAAAACACACTCTGCACTTTTTATCACTTTACACCACGGATGTTGGAGACGTCAAGGAGATCGATATGCAGCAGCCGTTGGTGGTGGTGTTATAGTGAGGGCAGATTTGTCTGGTCAGCACAGAGCTGCCCTACTGCTTTTGAATGGCTCGTAACTCTGGACCCCAGAACCTCAGTGACCTGAGGTCCACCCTTCAACAAGAGTGGGATGTCAAGCCTCAGCAGACAATAAGTCCACTTGTGAACAACTGGAGGAGCCGTTGTCAGGCTGGAGTTGATGCTCAGGGCCACATGAGACATTACAGAGACAAACCCACCACTGCTGTTGTCTTTTGTTTTAATACATGGTTTGAGATGAGGAAACTCACCATTGCTGCCCTACTTTGATGTACCCCGAAATCTTTTAGTGGGTATATTTATCCGCTTGTCTCAGCTCTACATGTTTGTTACCATCCATTAACACATTTTATCAAAAGGGCTTAGAGAACAGAAATTCTACTTTGAATCTAGTTAGAATCTGTCTGTAAAAAGTTTCATCAGTGTTTTTAACAGACTGAAACCTAATTACCAAGTTTTATTTAGTTTTTATAGAATCAATTTCCTTTGTTCCTTTAATTCCATTGCTGAGTCCCATTTCTCTGGAAGGAACTCCCCAAAAGGTCTGGAAGGTTGAGTGGAGAGGCTCAGTTGTACGCTGGATCAACACAAAGCTGGGTTAGTCTTCAGGAAGGATTCCCCAAAGGTGGACGATCTTTCCTACTTTTGACATATTTATTGACCCTGTTTTGATAGATTTTATCCAGCTGTTCATCATCTTATGTTTCCTTTGTGAATATGATTATTTAACGATTATCAGGCTTTAAAAACAGCAGTTATCAAACCACTGCTATAGAAGAATAATCTGGACAACACGCTAATGCAAAACTACAAGCCAATCACTGATCTTCCATTCATCAGTAAGATTGTTGAAAAAGCTGTTTCAACAGTTAAATAGCTTCCTAACAATGACCAAACGCTTTGATGTTTTTCAGTCTGGTTTCCGTGCTCACCACAGCACTGAGACTGTCCTCGTCAAAGTTTCCAATGACATCTGCATAAATACAGACTGTGGTAGAACCACAGTGCTGGTTCTGTTGGACCTCAGTGCAGCATTTGACACTGTTGATCATGATATATTACTAGAACGACTGGAGAGCTGGGCTGGACTCTCTGGTAAAGTACTTGGCTGGTTTGAGTCTTACCTTCTATGTCTCAATAGGCAATTCTTCATCAGAACAGACAGAAATCACATCTGGGGTGCCCCAGGGCTCCATCCTAGGACCCCTCCTACTTAATATCTACATGCTCCCACTAGCCCAGATAATAACAACTAATAAGAATAGTTACCATAACTATGCAGATGATACTTAGCTCTACATTACGATGTCACCAGCTGACTTTGAACCCATCCAAACCCTAAGTGAACGCATAAAGTAAAAAAAGCAATAAAGCATGAAGCACACACAACATATGATACATGAAAACATTACTCAAAGGCAGGTCTAAACAGATGTTTTTAAGTCAAGATTTAAAAGAATTCAGTGTTTCAGCAGCTTTGCAGTTGTCTGGATGTTTGTTCCAGATTAGAGGAGCATAGAAAGTGAAAGCTGCTTCTCCATGTTTGGTTCTAACTCTAGGGATGTTGAGTAGACTGGAATTAGGGGACCTCAGTGTTCTGGGGGATTGGTATTGTAATAGTAGATCTTCAATATACTTTGGTGCCAAGCCATTCAATGATTTATAAACTAGTAAAAGTATTTAGAAGTCTATTCTCTGAGCTACAGGGAGCCAGTGTAAGGACTTTAGAACTGGGGTGGTGTGCTCTAGTTTCATGGTTCTAGTGAGGAAAACGAGCAGCAGCGTTCTGGATCAGCTGCAGCTGTCTGATTGAATTTTTAGGCAGACCTGTGAGGACTCTGCTGCAGTAATCAATCCGACTAAACATAAATGCATGGATGAGTTTTTTCAGGTCCTGTTGTGACATCAGTCCTTTAATCCTAGAAATGTTCTTCGGCTGATAGAAGGCTGACCTTGTTATTGCCTTTATGTGACCCTGGAGGTTCAGGTCTGAGTCAATTACTACATCTAGATTTCGGGCCGGATCAGTAGTTTCTAGCTGTATTAACTGAAGCTGTGTGATGACTCTTGATCGTTCCTCTTTAAGTCCACAAGTAATTACTTCTGTTTTGTTTCTGTTCAGCTGGAGAAAGTTATGGCAAATCCAGCCATTGATTTGCTTGATGCATTTACTTAGGGTTTGGATGGGTTCAGAGTCACCTGGTGACATCATAATGCCAAATTGAGTATCATCTGCATAGTTCTGGTAGCTAATCTTATTGGTTGTAATAATCTGGGCTAGTGGGAGCATGTAGATATTAAATAAGAGGGGCCCCAGGATGGAGCCCTGGGGCACCCCACATGAGATTTCTGTTCGTTGTGATTAAACTTTCCCTACATAAAGGCAATAACAAGGTCAGCCTTCTATCACCTGAAGAACAACTCTAGGATTAAAGGACCTCGAAAAACTCATCCATGCATTTATCTTTATTTAGTCGGATTGATTACTACAACAGTGTCTTCACGGGTCTACCTAAAATGTCAATCAGACAGCTGCAGCTGATCCAGAATGCTGCTGCACTAGAAGATTTGTTGTCGTTGCATCAACCCCCCTCCCAGACCACTCAGGTCCTCTGGTTCAAGTCTACTAATCATCCATAGAATCAGAACCAAACATGGTGAAGCAGCTTTCAGTTTCTATGCTCCCCTTATCTGGAACAAACTTCCAGACTACTGTGAAGCTGCAGAAACACTGAGTTTCTTTAAATCAAAGCTAAAAACTCATCTGTTTGGAGCTGCCTTTGAGTAACTGATTAATAATAGTTGGAATGTCATTTGTTATGTGTCTGTTATGTTGTGTTTTATGCTTTTTTTTTATTCCATCCCGTAATGATGTAAAGCTCCTTGAATTGCCTCGTTGTTGAAAGTGTGCTATACAAATAAAGTTGCCTTTCATTAAACATGCCAGAAAGGATCAGTGAGTAGATGTTTTGTTAAGATGGATTTGATGACATTATGATTTGACGGCTCAGTATGAGGGATTGCTGTGAATCAACGACTGCAGAATTGTCGCTATATGTTGGTCCAGGAGGAGTGAATACTGCAAGTCAATGACTCGATGCAATATACTGGGTGTCCTTAGATAGAAAATTTTTGAACAATGAACTGATATTGATACATTGATTGATAATTAGGATCAGATGGGATAGATGGACGATTGAATTGAAATGACCTTTCTTTGTAAAGTGCCTTGAGACAAGATGCTGTGAATTGGTGCTATATAAATAAACTGAATTAAATTGTTAGAGAGCTTGTAGCATGACCCAGAAATACTCTGATAAGCAGGAGGCCATGCCCCCAGCTAGGAGCTCAGCCACTTACCCTCATTATTGATGATATGGAGCAGCAGCTTCAGGTAGTTCTGGGTCTGCTCCACCAGGTCCCACGACTACAGTCATTAAATAAAGAAACAGACACATTGAAGAATGAAAACAATGATCTAACATAGGAGGCAGGGCAACACTCCTTCAGTGACACCTTAGCCCTGACATACAGGTTTGTTTCAATAAATAAGATCATTATTCTCGATAAACTTGTCTGCAGTGCATTTAACACAATTCAGCTTGATTTGCCATCAGAAACTCCAGAAGACACAGGAGGGTGTGAGTGACTCGGATGCAGAACCACTCAGTCTGCAGTCTTCTCCTGTACGCCAGAACTAAACATTTCTACAATAAAACAACATTTTATTGGTCTATTTTTGTTTTCTGGGGAACTGAATTTTGCCTGGTCTTAGACGATTTTTTTCAAAGCACCTTACAAATGAAGATAAAACAACAAAATTAATATCAAAGCAACAAGAATAATGATGATACATTTTAATTGAGGACACCTATCTAAATCCCAAGGCGAGGAGTGGGTTTTAAACTAGATAAACTGGGTGTGGTCTTAAAGATATGAGGTAAACCAGGTGAGGGAAGTATGATTAATGCCAATGAATGCTAATCTGTTCAGAAGAATATTACGAGAAGTGGTGTCCAATGCTGCTCTGAGACGGATGTAGTCACCATGAGAATGGTGAGAAGACCAGAATCAGCTGGCATCAGGTCATTAGTGATCTTTACCAGAGCTGTTTCTGTACTATGGTGGGGCGGAAACAAGACTCAAATTGTTCATTAAAATTGTGGTTATTGAGGTGTGAGTGGAGCTGGGAGGCAACAACTTTCTCAATTTTGAAAATAGACAAAGATTATCAAAGTTGTTGGGATCTGCATCAGGATTTTTGAGAATCGGAGTAACAGAAGCACTTTTCAGAGATGAAGGAACAATTCCAGTGCAAAGGGAGGAGTGGATGATATTAATTATGAGAGAGATTAGTGAGGGCAGATGACCTTTAACTAACACTGTGGGGAGAGAATCAAGCTCAGAGAATTAGGCAGGTGGATGATCTAGATTTCTGAATGATATGAGATACATCGGTTATGGAAGGAAGAGTGAAACTTGAAAACAACTGACAAGAAGACAGTGGAGAGAACAGGGTGTCAACTTCAGAATGAGCAGCTCCTACAATTACGTTAACGATGAATATCAGAGATTCTTCAGATAAAATAAGAAATAAGGGAGTTGCAAAAGACATCAGAGTACATATAGGAGGGAAATTAGTTCAGCGGCTTTGCAATTTGGCTAAACAGAGAAAAGAAAGACTTTGAGTTACCTAAAAATAAGCTACTTAATCAATTTTAATAATCAGTAAAACCAGAGATATATCCCTCTGTTCATATTAAATCTATGAGTTTCCCTCTAACTGAAAAAAGTAACTTTGATGATTTTAGTATTTTTTTCTGTAAAGTTAGAATGGCCAGTGAGCCAGGCACTTCACAGTATTACCACCAGGTGACAGTAAAATACCTCCAACCTACAGAGCAGAGCTATGAGGAGAAATGCAAGGCAGAAACAAGCAGAGGAGGTGATGAGCTGACCTGGTACTGAGTCCAGTCAATGTTCAGGTTCTGAGTGAAGCGTAGGGGGATGGTCAAAGGAGCATCCACATAGTCCTGTCAGCAGAGACACAGAAACATGAGAACAGGTTCTAACCAGAAGCTGGGCCAGACTGCATGTCCAGATGGAGTACCTGGTTCCAGTTGAACACCAGGCCCTCAGCTGTGTAGTCTCTGTCTTTGTAGTCTTTAAAAAACTCACAGCCTGAAAGAAGAAGAGAGACTTTGATTCCCAGCAGCTCCCATCCACAACCGGACCTGAAGGCGCTACTTCAATCATACTCAGGAAGGTACAACATGTGTTCTTGTGAGGCTTGTGGTCGGATTAAAAGTAGCTTCTGAAAATAACCCGTAAGTAGGTATTAAACATAGTTTTCATGTTTTTATAGGTCTGATGTAATATTCTAACACTAAATGTAGAGTTTTAATCAGCTAGAAGCAGAAAACCCTCCGAATGAAGAGAAAAAAGGCTAGAGAATTAATCTGAATAATGTTACTGGAACAAAAGAATATTCTCATTCATTGAATGGGTCTATATTTCACACACTTAACATGATTACTGAGTCTAAGGCAAACGGGAAGGAAGGAGCTAAGTCTATAATTCTATATAATTCAGCTGCAGAATCTTCACAGTTTTCCAACAAACGAAGCATTTTCATTCACCTGGGTAAGGCACAGAGAGCAAGGTGAAGTCTGCATAGCGCTGGGCCTTGTCCACCTTCTCAGAGGACGTCACACTGCACAGAGACAAGAACAGATGGCATCAGTGAGAAGACAACAGAGCCAGGAAGCATCGCTCCAGTCTTCTCAAGCCTTTTATCAACGGATCCATTCTGAACCACTCTCCATTATTAAGGGTGTCTTCAGTATTTAATCTACCCTAAAATGCTAAGCGTCAGGTTTACAAACTGGCCTCATTCAGTGTTGAAGGACTACAGAAAGCAGGAGTTATACCTTAGGACAAACTCAGCTCCCAACACCTGGAACTGCTACTGCCTGGGATTCCTTCTGATTGGATCCCAGACTCAGCTCCATGGAGTCCAGCTGGTTTAACAAACAAGATTCAGCTCCATGGGCCTAGCTTGCTAAACTCAGCTTTTTACAGTTCCATCATTGATGACGGTTGAAGGAGACTATACTGGCTGCTGCAGCTCCGTGTCTGTCCATCATGGGGTTGACCCTCTCTATGGTCTGGGCTGAAACACCATGGTCAACTGAAACACAACTCAATAAAGCTGACTGTTCAAAGTGCTGCGTTTAGGAGTTTTTATCCTCACAACAACAGCTGGAAATATGTTCCATGCCAAGTTGTGTAAACATGCATGGCTAATCAGCTCAGATTAAACATACACCAGACTCATCAAGTGAAACTATATGGCATTAGGCAGAGTCATTGAGGTAATTAGCTTACTTCAGGCCAAACTTAACCTTCTTGTTCTCCACCATCAGGTCACAGATGTAGCGAACTGAGAGATAGCGAAGCAGTTTAATGTCATGACCTCGAACTTTGTCAAAGAGCTGCGACTCCCCGTTCCTGAGCAGCAGGAGAAACAATAGGTGTTCATGATGCACATGTGTGTGTCTGTCAGAGCCAGACTGAGGTCAAGCATGGAGCACAGAGTCTGAATGTACAGGGGGTCTTTATTACCTGACTACAGTGTCATCCTCAGGAAGCTCCTCTGACTCAGTGCAGGTGTCGTCACTTCCCCCTGCAGACACACCAGGAGGGTTAGATGCTGAAGTCAAGGAAGCAAACATCTGCAGGATATCAAACTGAAGAAGAAGAAATGTGCTCTTCGGCTGAGGCTCTGGGTTATTATTTGATCCACAGGTTGAATGTCACACTGCTGCTAGTTAGAAGATACCTATTTCAATAAAAGCCTCCGCTACACACAATCAGCAGAACATCTGGCAGGACTCATGACTTTCTGTTCCTCTACTACTTCCAGCTCCTGGTGGATAATACAGGACATGCATGTATCGTTGTTTTGTCACTCGTATCTGCAGGATGCAGGAATAAAGAGAGCAGGGATGTGAAGCTAAGCTGATCCCAAGCCAGTCTGTGGGACTAAAAGCTCTGAGCGGAGACCTTGTACAGGAGGGCCCAGCTTCCCCAGCATGGAACTCATAGCTTATTGGTGGATGTTATCTGACTGGAGTCAGCAGCGAAGAAAGGAAAGAAAACACTGGCTGGTGTGTATTTACTGGACACTGTTCCCTTCAGGATCAATATGTGCTGACAGACAGTCAATGGCTGATCAGAGCATGCTTTGTTTACAGAAAGTCCCCTGGTAGGAGGAGCTCTCTGACATCAGGTCCAGCTGCTCCAACTATTCTCAAATAAAACCTGAACTGAAATCCTCATGGGAAATCACCTCCTGTCCTGGACTGTCTGTGTTTTTACCTGAGAAGATGTAGTTGTAGCCAGTACGTCCATACAGCTCCCCCCAACCCGCCAGGGTAGCTGAGCGGCAGATGTGCTGCAGGGAGGAAAACACAGTAGATGAGACGGAGGAGCACAGCAGCTGTAGGGACCAACCAGCAGTTACTGAACACTCAGTCCCTACGTAGACAGAGGTTCCTGTTAGGTTTTAGAAGAGCTAAAACTGTGATGCAGCAACATATATCTGCTCAATGAAACACTGAGTTAATGCCTCATGAAATATTGATATTGATCATTTGTAGGTGGTGGGTGAAAGAAGGACTCTGGCTAAAATAACATCACTGGTGGACACAAACTTGAACACTGTTCCAATGTAAATCACTTAGTCTAAGCTTGAGCCATTCTGCAGGAATAAAAGTCAATAGAATGTTAGTGTAGATATGAGCAACGCTGCTGGAGACAACCAACAGACCCAGAGCTGTCCCTCTGGTGAAGGGAGCCTCCACATGGTTTTAACCCAGAGTGCCAATATTAAAGCATGCCACACTTAGCTGTATTTATCCTGACGGGTGGCTCTAAAGGCAGTTGGCTCAACTTGATTTTATTTAAGTGGTATCAGAATAAATGGGGCCGAATACAAAAGTTCTCCACACCTTTCAGACCCCCCATCATAATCTGAATCAGAGTAGATGAATAAAACACAGAATAAACCAGATATATATAATGGTAATAACTCAGTAATACTGAACAGGTAAGCAGCTGATCTCCTTATGATTATTAGTAAAGAGATTTTAAATCTTACATTTACATTCATAATGTTAAACTACAGATGATCATCTGAAACATTCATATAAAGAGCAGAATGGGAGCGATGTATACAGTAGGACCCACCTTGCCGTTGTAAAGGATGACAGGGCAGACGAATCTCCCTCTGCAGCGAGCCATTTTACTTCTGTTCACCAGGTCCTGCAGCTTGGTGATCTGCACCGTGCTCTCAAACCTACACACACGTGCACGCACACGCACACACACACACACACTTTATTTCAGAGCATCAGTGGAAGCAGCTCAGCATTAGTACCACATGAATCCTGGGCCGGCTGTTCACGACCGATTCAATCATCCCACTGAATGACTTGGGAGAATGAGATGGTGTCCAGCAGCAGTGTGTGACCAAGCTGGTTAACAGCATCAAGCTACATTGTTTTACTCCATCAGTGGAGGTTCAGGGTGAGAAGAGATGTCCTGGGTTTAATGTTTCTGATTTAGAGTTAGAAAAACATGTCATTCACTAAATATGGTCAAATTTCAATTGGAATTTCTGGAGCCTGGATTACCCTCCTGACATATGTCCATACTTCAGAAGTAACCTCAACCATTTTATTGAATTTTCTGTTTATTAAGACATCATTTTTTATTTTAAAAAATCCAGATTTTTTTTCCACCAATGTACCATTTGGGCTTCCATAGTTCAGAGTGACATCAACCCGCCCAGGGTCAGATATCTTGTTTTACATGGATACTTTACAGCTTGTTTTTAGTTGGACTTTGAATTCAGGTCAGATCTCAGACAGGAGGACTAAAATAAAAGAAAGTTTTAGACAACATTTTCTGTTGTTTGTCATTTCTTTTTAGGAAAAGAAAGTAAAAAAGATAAATTCAAATAGGAAATTGGATTAAGTATTTTTAAGCCATATCCCCCAGCCCTGCGTCAACCTATACATTATTTCGCTTTGCTGTTTTTTGATGCATGTAACTCGAGCTGTAGATGTAAAGGCTCAGCTGGGAAACACTGGGGTATGCCACGAAGAATATTATGGTGTGAAGAACTCTGCTGGCAGTATTTAGCAGAAGCACATATGACTCTTTCATATCAAGCATCAGAAACAACATGGAATCACTGCATATCGTTTCCTGTTTCTGCAGCTATATAGTGTGATGAGACAAAGCCGTCACTTCCTCCTGGATCAGCTCAGAGTTGAGCTACTTCCCAGTGAAGGGTCATGTTGTTGGAGGAGATCCATCAGAGGAACTGGTCCCTGATCAGAGCTGCCCTCGGGACATACCTGTCTCTGTCTCCCTCTGCACACTCATACTCCAGGAAGACTATCTGTCGGGGGTAGTGGCCGCAGACCTCCCCGTTGTTGTTGAAGATGATGCTGTACTTGTAATCTCTGGCAAACAGCTCCAGACAGCGCTTCTCTATCACCTCCACCTGCGGGGATCAGATCAGATCCGATCAGATCAGTAGTTACAGCTCCTGGTGGGTCCTTCTAGATGCTACAACTCAACTCATTTGGATCCTGTCGAATCTGCGTGTTTCACTAACACGAGTCATTTTTCTATAAGACACCATTGACTAGGACTAATATCTATAAATCTTAGTTCTTATGTACAGTCGGTTCTGTCAGGCGGCGAGCCGAACGTCTTACCCGGGGACTGACTTCCTTGGCTCTGTACTGAGTCTTGGAGAACAGATCGATCAGTTCCGCTATTTGCTCGCTCTTTCTCACAGACAGCCCGGAGACCGTAGAGCCGCCGGACGCGGAGGGGGAGGCGGCCATCATGTCGCCTCGAGCCGCGGTGGTAGTAGCCTCCAGCCGCACTCGTCCTCCTTCAAAGACCGCAGAACCCTGTCCTGTGGAGCGGGGAGACCGACCAGGCCATCCCTTCCCGGCGAGCTTTATCCTGACTGCCCGCTTGAGGGGGCCAGAGCCGGGGGGTCGTCCTGAACTCACGGCAGCGGTGAGCGGCTCCACCCCAGGAAAAGACGCGTCGCTGGCGGGCCGCAGCCAGTGACCTGCCGGCCGGTAGCACCGCGTTTAGCTACAGAGCTAGCTGAGCTTTCGCTGAGATGATTGGTTGGTTCACCACATCGGTGCCGAGCTCTCACCCTGCGTTTTATTTAGCCTGCTTCAGGATCCTGCCAGGCCCGCTCACTGTACCATCACCATGACGACGAACAGAACCCAGCTAAACAAGGCAGCAGTTACAGGGATCGACAAGAGAACAGCTCCAGCGGCCTGACTTGTACAAAACAAGTGATAAACAGGAAGTTGACTAAGTCACGTGCCGACCCGACCATCTCCATTTTTACGTAAGACTCATCAAGCCTTCCTGGCAGACAGTGCTGTTTGCCGCCACCTAGTGGTCAGGCATTGGGATCACAACAAGCAAGCGAATGTACGTCATCTTAGTAGACGTCTGCTAAACTTCCTTAACCTGACCGTCTTCTCATCCAGACCTGTCATAAACTCATTTTCATATTTTAGATAGAACCATTAGATCAGTGGTTCCCAGAGTGAGGGGTGGTATGAAAGGATAATTTTTTTAAAGATTTTGTGGCCACAGCGACCTTTATTAAGAATGGATATTGTGTAGAAACGGGAGAGAAATATTTTAAAAAGCTAATTTAATTGACAGGTTTTTGACGAGGCTCCCACATGAACACAAAGCAGAAGATCAGACATCACATTAACGCGTTGTTTACGTGTTTTCAAGCTGGAAATCTATTTTTTAAATAACTTTTTTTTTTTTTTTTAATATAGCACTTACACAGAACACATATGCATACATTGAACAATGTACAGGTAAGATACTATGGATTATGATAATGATACAAGTTAATACAAATATATATATATATCATTAATTGTTGTGTACAAATGAAATTAGTTCTTTAAGTGAATAAAAACTGGGGCATATTTCTGAATTTTCTTTCTATGAATAAAGAATTTGACCCAACATATGTTAATACAGAGTTTTTCCATTTTTGTTTTTCATAGATAAACCAAAAGATATGTGGTCTCTTGAAAGGAAAGGAGGTGATGATGGAACCTTACTTAGCTGCAAAGATTGTAGGGGTAACCAATAATCAGAACATTGCAATTGTTGTGCCACAGATAGGTAGGTTTTGGCTATGAATTATTATGAATAATTATTTAGGGCAATTATAAATCAGTTTAATAATTTTATGTAAAAATTACCACGTTTAGGGGCACCACCTGGTGGATTCCAGGAATATCAATAGCCAAACTGTTCAGTCTCAGTTTATGTTTATGATTAGCTGCCTGATAAGGCTGAGGTAAATAAACAATAGATGAAGGAATAAGATCTTGGCGTTCCTGAACAGCAAGTTACTACACATGTAGGTAATATAACAACGGTTTTCCAAAATACAAGAGTTTATTACAAAAAGAATTAAACTTTCATTTAACATACTTTAATCAACAAACATTATATTGGACGGCCTGTGTCGTCCTCTCTGGCTTGCTAAACAGCGATCAGCTGCACCTCATTTCACTGACATAGTACCTTCTCTACAGGTTCAAGGTAGTATTGGGTTTGGGATTCACCTAATTGATCAACAGTCTTGTCGTCCTTGAAGTGGGTTCCTCCCAGAACTCGTAAAGTATGAATGCTTTAAAAGCATAAATATCAGCTCCTCTCTGACAGCATGGTGGGAGTTTCTAAAAATGACAGAGTCCACAATAATCCCATGCAGACGCACACCCATCTGGAATAACCCCGACATCTTGCAAAAAAAATGTATGATAAATTTCCCAGTCTGGAGGTGCAATGGAATTGAATACCTGGAACATATATTTGAAGGAAAAGACTTTATCCCATTTAATACATTAATTACACAATATGGAATTGATAAAAACAAATTCTTAGAATATCAACAAATTAAATCTATCATTAAAGGTAAATTTAGGCTCAATACAGCTGAATTACAAATTTCAGCAAGAGTTTTAGATTTTCTTAATCTCAACCCCCCCAAATTGCTGTCTAAAATATACAAAACTTTATCTACATTAGATGAATCAATAGCCATCCCTATTTCAAAATGGGAGGTGGATTTATCAGCCAGCTTTGACCAAAACGTCTGGTCTCAGATATGTTTAAGAACCTTTAAAATAACAAAAAATCCTCATTTGCAATTAATACAATACAAAATCCTTCATAGAGTACACTATACAGGTCAACGAATGTTTAGGATGGGTTTTACATCATCTAATACCTGCTTACAATGCACAAGCAATATACCAGATACTTATGTTCATGCGCTTTGGTTCTGTCCACCTGTTAAGAAATTTTGGTGCCAGATATGTGAGGACTTATCAAAGTGTCTGAAATGTAACATCCCACCATGTCCCTCAATTTGGCTGTTAGGAAATTTAAATGATGTCACCATGGACACAAAGTCAGTTCTAATGGTTCACATTGCCTTATGCATCGCTAAGAAAACTATCCTCCTGAACTGGAAAAATAAAAAAGCTCTTAATATTAATCAGTATAGAAATCTCTTGTTGGACCATATTGGTCTTGAGACGGCCTCTGGCTCCATATCTGATCAATATCTCTGGGCTCCTTTGATCGGCTCCATCACCTAGTGGGGGTGGGGGGCACTTGGTTTTGTCGTTTGGGACACTGTTGCTGATGTGGGGGTTTTGGGGTTGGAGGCGTCTGGGGGGGACCCCGGGGGGTGGGATCACTGGGCGGGTGGGGCGCTGGACGTCGTGGCCGGCCTGGGGTTGGGCTTTGAGTGGTGACTCCTGATGGCTGCATGTGGTGCCTTGGGGGGGTTGCACTGGCGGACATGGGTTACTGGCCTGGTGGCCGTGCTGCGCCTGGGTAGGGTCTGGGGTGGGCCTGGGGATTCGGGGCTCGGGGGCGCCGCGTCCCCTAGCTGTGGTCCTGGCTGGGGGTCGGCCGGCGTGGGGTCTCTGTTGGCTGTGGGGGTCGTGGCCGGCCGGCGGCCGGCATGTGCAGCCGCCTCTCTCTTTCTCTCTGGGCCGATTGTCATCGCCAGTCCCTGTATGGCGTCTCGCCTTGTTTGCTTGTTGGGGTGTCTGGCTGCTGGCCGCGGCGGCTGGGTGACGTTTCTGGGCCGGATCAGTCCTTTTTTGCACTGGACTTGGCTCCTGGGTCTTGGTCTTTGTGTGGGGCGCTGGGGTTGGGCATTTGGCCGGGTTCGGTCGGACTTGCGGGTGGACTGGCCGGGTGGTGGGCGTGCAGGGAAGGTGGGTGGGGCACTGGGTTTGGTCTCCTGCCGGGCCGTTGAGCAACAGTGGTCGCTCCACAAAGAATGAGGCTGGTGGATGTCGGCCTGGTGGGTCGGCCGCCCGGCTCATCGGTTTGCTCCTGGTCTGGGCAGGTACGTCGACGTGGTTTCTGGCTACGGGGGCCCGGGAGTTCAGGTAGCTGAACTTTTGACGAACTTATATAAGTCCGTCAAAAGTTCAGCTACCTGAACTTCTGCGTTGCTTGCGTTTGCTGCGTTGCCGCTTGAAACGCAGGTTACGCTTGAAAAGTTGACGGAGCCAACGCACACAACGCACCGCAGAGACTCTGACGGACCTCTGACTGACTCAACCGTAGACTTTACATGTAATCTTGCTGCAACTGACGCTGACGTTTGGGGCGGTGTGAACGCACCATAAGCCCTCTCTGCAGACCAACCTGAATGATGTTCCCCTCGTCAACCAGAAAAGACCAACCAGAGTTCTCAGCTGGAGGACTCAATCCACATCTCTGATCTTTATTCAGCCAGTTTATCCTAATAAAGCTTGAAGAACGGTCCAGGAAGACCTCATTCAGGTTAATCCTGCATGAGTAACTATAAATAACTACACAATAATTTATTCTTTCAATTCAATTCATTTTCAATAGTCATTTTAAATTGGTCAAAGTAAGCTCTATGTTCATACCTTTAAAAAAATTTATAATAATGCAACTGTTAATAAAATGAATTAATCATATTTCAGATTTGTTTTAATCAATTTATTTATAACAACCATGGAACAACTAAATAACCAATGTGACACAAACATAAATTGACAAACAGAAAACAGTATATCCATCTGGTCTCTCCTCTCCTCTCCTCTCCTCAGCCTCCCTTTCCTGCTCAATGTCCTAAACAAGAAACTAAAACACAGTTTACAAAAAGAGCAACACAAAAACTTTTAGAAAATCTATATTTATTAACATCATCAGTCATAAGTTATGTATTGATGCACTGGTGCATATCCACACACCGTACTTCTTCACCACAAAAACTTATATCTCATTTGTTTTTGGCCAACAATGTGTGACATTCCTCTCCAGGTTTACCATAATTGTACTCATAAAATAGATAGAGAATAAGTGCGGATAAGGAACACGACAACTATGTCAATTTGTGAATTCAAAACTATAATTTTTACAGCAGAACACAAGAAATCCCATACTAAGAACACAGGTTATAAGGCTTAATAAGACTCCTCTAAGCATGAGGTGTGTAATTGGATTTATTCTTCTACCTCAATCAAATAAACCCCCCCCCCCCCCCCATCTCCCATGCACGCACACACATAAAAGCAACAATAGACAAAACCAAAACGGGCTGAGTACAGATGAGCCAGGAAACATCATCATGGAAGCCCTATACATCGGCAGCAGCAGATCAACAGCAGCAGCCAAGGCACTGACCCAGGGAGAACAGAGGAGGGAGGGCTGGTACCCACACCTCCACCCAAGCACTACCTGGAGAGCACCAAGGCAGCCACAGCCGACCCACCTCAAGGCAGAGGGCTCCCACAGAGGAAAAACTGGAAGGAAGACTAAAATAAGTAAAAATATTAAAATTAAAACAATTATAAGATATGATCAAATAAAAATGCAAAGCAGATAAACAATATTTGATAAATAGCCAGCTAAAAGCTAAAAAGAAATTCAATCAAAACATGCAGAGTAATTAAACAGATTTAATAAATAATAATCAGTTAAAAGCTATATTAAAAAGGTGTGTCTTGAGCCTGCTCTTAAAAACATGAACGTTCTCTGCGGCCCTGAGGTCCTCTGGCAGCCTGTTCCAGAGGTGAGGGGCATAATAACAGAAAGACGCCTCACCATGAGTGTGTGTCCTGACTTTGGGGGTGACAAGGAGACGGCTGCCAGAGGAGCGCAGAAACCGCGATGGTTCATATGGTAAAAGCAATTCCGAAAGATAAGAAGGCCCAAGACAATTAAGACACTTAAAAATTATTAAAAGAATCTTAAAATCGATCCTAAAACATACTGGGAGCCAATGCAGGGATTCTAAGACAGGTGTAATGTGTTCCCGCCTCCTGGTCTTAGTCAGGACACGTGCTGCTGAATTTTGTAAAAGCTGTAAACCTGAGATATACTTTTTGGGAAGACCAGAAAGCAGGGCATTACAGTAATCATTCCTACTGGTGAAAAAAGCATGCATCACCGTCTCTGTATTGGCCAGAGAGAGAATGTGGCGGACTCTGGCGATGTTCTTTAAGTGATAAAAAGCTATTTTAGTAATATTTTTTATGTGAGGAATAAAAGTCAGCTCAGAGTCAAAACTCACGCCCAAGTTCTTCACTTGTAGAGAAGGATTAAAATACAGGGATTGTAGTTTTTGGTAAGAGTTTCTCTCTCTGAGCCTCAGGACCGATGACTAAAACTTCAGTTTTGTCCTGGTTGAGCTGGAGAAGGTTTTTTGCCATCCAGGATTTAATGTCTAAAATGCAGTTAAAAAGTGCATCCATTGGCCGTGTGTCATCAGGAGACATGGAGATGTATAGCTGTGTATCATCAGCATAACTGTGAAAGTTAACTCCATGTCTCCTGATGACGCTGCCAAGAGGGAGCATATAAAGGTTAAACAGCACTGGGCCTAAAATCGAACAATGGGGCACACCACATGTGATCTTGTGGACCTTAGAGGAGCAGGTATCTAAACTTACCATAAAAGTCCTGTCTGTGAGATAGGATGTGAACCATTTACGAACAGCACCAGAGAGGCTGTTTTAAACGGGTTAAAAGAATAGTGTGGTCTACTGTATCAAAGGCAGCGCTTAGATCCAGTAGAAGAGCTGTCTCTGTGCTGTAGTTCACCATAGAAACAGACTGAAATTCCTCTAGGACATTATGAGCGTTAATAAAATCATTAAGTTGATTTAAAACAAGTTTTTCTAAAACTTTGCTTAAAAATGGTAAGTTAAATACCGGTCGAAAGTTGTTTAACTCATTAAAATCTAAATTGCTCTTCTTCAGCAGGGGCCTCACTACCGCCCCTTTAAAGGCGGCAGTAAAGACCCCCGTCTGAAGGGAACAATTCATCATGGTTAAGATCTCGTCTTTAAAAGATTCATAAAAGTGCTTTAAAAACCGGGTAGGAATCGGGTCCAGGGCACTTGTAGTGGGCCTCACTGAGGAGAAAACTTTATCAAGGGTCCCAGCTTCCACCAGGACAAAACTGTCCAGTGTTTCCTCTGGTAAAGAAACACACTCAGATTTGTCTAAAACCATGTTACTCTGAGAAGATAAAATCTTACATCTGTTGGTGTCTACCTTCCCTCTGAAGTGGTTTGCAAACTCCTCACACAGAGTGTTTTAGGAGGTTTTCTGAAGTGCAGTAGAGGTATGATTGAGAATGTTGTCAATGGTGGAAAAAAGAATTTAGGGATCATTTTTATGTTCTGAGGTGATTCTGGAAAAGTATGCATTTCTGGAATTTCTTACAGCGTTAATGTATGATTTGAGATGTTCTATGTATATCTGATGATTTATTGTGATTTTGTTTTTCCTCCATTTCCTTTCTGCCACCCTGCAGCTCCTCTTTAACTTTTTAAGGTTTTCATTTCTCCATGGTATAGTATGTTTTGAATTAGTTTTTACAATTTTTAGTGGAGCCAGCAGGTCAAGAGCGGATTGAAGCCTACTGTTAAAATCATTAACGATAAAATCACAGGGGGCAGATAAAGCTACAGGAGGAAACTTATTAAAACCTTCAAGAAAACCTGCAGCCACTTCAGGGGTTAGATGACGTTTCCTGATAGTTCTCACAGAGGTTTCTATTTAGATAAAACAGGTGATTTTAAAAAACACACAGTAGTGGTCAGAGCCAGCCAAGTCAACAACAGAGGACACAGTGGTGGACAGGCCATACGTGATGACCAAGTCCAGGGTGTGTCCTCTGTTGTGAGTTGTCTGCATGACATGCTGATTAAAATCCATATAATTAAAAATATTTAATAATTCGGTTGATAAAGGATCTAAAAGGTTATCTATATGTAGATTTAAATCACCAGCTAAAATTATTCGTTCATAAGAGTTATGCAAAATTGATAAAAACTCTGAAAATTCTTGAATAAAAAGTGCACTCTTTTTAGGAGGCCTATAAACTGTCACATAAAATCTGAGGAGTGCTAAAAACAGAGGCAGTATATTCAAATGTGCTCTGGCTACTCCTAAAATTAGGTGGGGAGGCCTCTGTAAGAACAGCAGGAGCATCTGCACTCAGCCATGTTTCCGTTAAAAATAAACCTTGAAGTTTATGGTCTAAAATCAAATCATTTATTATAAAAGTTTTATTCAGCAGAGAGCAAACATATAAAAGTCCCATATTAATAGTGGTTGGAGATGGAGTGACTGTATGATTTACTGGAGGTGGGATTTTTAGCAACTGTTTAAGATTATTTGGGTTGCATTTGTTCACTTTATGATTATTTGTTCGCTCTCTGCTGATAATTACAGGAATGAAAGAAGAGGGGCAAGGTCCAAGTCCGATATGTGAGTTACTGATAAAATCAGGACTGAGTTTATAGGAGCAGGGACAAGCTGGACATCAGGATGTGGTTGAGGGGGCAGAGAGGGCAGGAGCAGCTGGAGCCAGTGTGGTGGACAGGGGTGGACGGGGGTATGCCATGCTTAATGCCAGCATACATGTCCCTTGTCTGTTTAGATGTAGTCCGTCCGCCCCAAACAGTTGACTCCTACCCCAGAAAATGTTAATATTGTCTATAAAACCAATGTAATGCATCATGGTGTTAGAGGAAAGCCAAGTGTTCAGGGAAAGCAGCCTGCTGAAACGGCCTATTCCTCTGCTGATGGTGGGAGTGGGGCCAGAGATAAAAACAGATAGGTGCTTGTCTGTTAAAAGATTTAAGAAATGAATAAAATCCCGCTTTAGGAGCTCAGACTGCTGTTTACTGATGTCGTTGGTGCCAGCATGAATTATAACTTTACTCACGGTTGGGTGGCTTCGGATGGAGTCCAGGATCTGTTCAGAAATGTCATTTACCGTAGCCCCCGGAAAACAAAGAGTAACGGCTCCTCTCATCATAATGTGCCGGATTATTGAGTCTCCAATGATGAGCGTGGTGGGTGGCTGGTCTCCAGGCTGATGGTGAGCAGAGGATCCCTCGCTGTCCAGGACCTGCTGGTTGTTGGGCGGCTTGGCTTCCCCAGGACTGCAGCGATGCTTAGTGGGCGCCGAGGGCTCGTTCCGTGGATTCGGGGTGAAATGGAGCACTCCTCGGCGGATCCCGGCCGTAGTCCTGGGTTTGGCGCGACGTGGGTGGCTACTGGAATCTGACTGCTGCTCCAGCTGCTAGGAGGGGATGGGCGGCGGAACTGCTGGGCTTCGGTGCGGTCGGAGGGACAGTCAGAGGAGGAAAGTCGTGCCCCAGGGCACCGAAGCGGTTAGACAGCGGAAGGCCGGGAGGGGGAGAACGATGGCGGCCTCTCCGGGTGCCCCCACCGCGGCCAGGCCCTACCGTCGACCATGCACCCTGGGGCACCGGAGTGGAGCTAATGGGGGCTTTTGGTTTAACCCCCAGCTAGAACCAGCGCTCCTCCTCTGCCGTAGATGTTATACCGCCGCCGGTGTTTGTCAGTCCGAGTCCGCCTGGAAACCCAGCGATGGATTCCCCCTCCACAGCTTCACAGGGCTGGCAGGGAATTGTGGCGGCCAGCTGGGCACTGGTGGCGGCGGTGAAAGTCCGTCCGAACAGGTTGTCCACGTCGCGCTCGTGGTCCTGGAATTGGTGGAGAGTAGAGATCCTCTGCTCCAATTCCATGATGTTCTCAGTGAGGTTGACGCAGCCTTCACACCCGGAGCTACAGGAAAGTGGAGCCATGATAGAGTCCGTGCTCTGATTAAAAACGCCCCGATAAAAAGAAATAAGTTGCTAAAACTTAGTGGTGATAAAAACGGTTAAAACTAGTGATAAAAAATTAAATAAAAAAAGGATTAAAAAACAGTTAAAACCGTGTTAATTAGGAAGCCGGAGTTGGCAGGTTTCTCGTTGGAGATGGACGCCGATGCGCACTCACTGTGAAGTTAGTCTCATTTGACCACAGAACTCTCAATGCCATCGTGGCCTCATTTTGCCCCGGGAAAAAGGTAATAATTTCTCCTAAAAGGAGTCATTTTTTTTGCTTTCTTTGCAAAAAAAGAATTAGCTGTACATAAGTGGGGCAATACACCGAGAACCATTAGACCACTATAGGAGCTTGTTTATGAGCAATAGTTAACAAAATAATATTAAAATACATGTCTATACCAACACCAAAACCCAAACAACACAACCGTGTTAAGTTTTTAACTTTTATACCGCCAGATTTGAATAATCTTACATTTCAAACTGTACTCTTCGCTTGCTCCATCTCCCGCTTCATCCGGCATTGTTGCTGGAACAGAATTTTTTATTTTTTTAATAAAAATTGTATTTTAATGCTGCGATGGACTGGCGACCTGTCCAGGGTGAGCCCGTCTCTCACCCCTTGACTGCTGGAGATAGGCACCAGCCCCCCGCAACCCTGCATTAGGATGGATGGATGGATGTATTTTAATGTAATTAAGCACAATTTTCAATTGAACTTTAGAAATAAAAACATTATAAGTACAAGGCTGGAATGCAGGAAATCCTCCTGAGATCATTGGGGTATGAGCGGTGACTGTCATCTGGGTGTGGCTTAAAACCCGTTTTTCTGTCTCGTTTGGACCACGACTACCCTGTCGGGGAAGGTTTAAGTTCAACACACCACGACTTGTTGGTTTATAAGTCATACCCACTTATTTTTTTCTCAAAACTTTATTCCAAAAATCAGAATGCACAGTACAACTTACAGGGATCACTTAGTGTGGATTTACATAGTCATGCAGAGTTATAGACAGGTGAACATTTATGGATTGGGAATGAACGGAACAAAAGAACAGAGAAAGAGAAAAAAGGGTGACACATTAAAGGATGTACAAATTTTCAGTTATAATTGCCTTCTGCTGGTCGTAGTACTTAATAGACATAATGTATTGTTTAAAAGAGTTAAAGAATGCCATGAAACATGGTTTTTAACTTGAGTATTTACAACAATGAATGTAAAACTTCCCCATCAAAATCAGAAGATTAATCAGGTGTACAGAGTTTTTGTCCAGGGTATTTAAAAAAAGACCAAACAGTATATTCTTCCAAAACAAAGTGAAAAGTTTGTTAATCTTGTCGTGAATAAAGTCACATAGTTTTTGCCACAAAACTTTGACTGTAGGGCAATACCAGAATAAATGAACAACAGTTTCAGGGGATTCATTGCAAAAACCACAGGTTATATCAATCTCTTTTTTGAACTTATTTTTAATATAAGATTTGGCTGGATAGAATTTATGAATAAAGGATATGTCTCTGACTTTGTTTGCAATCAAATATTTGTTAGGTAGAATTCCAGCCCTTTTCCCAAGGTATATCATCTACAAACCTATTCCAATAAGATATAGAACAAGATAACGTTTTAATATATTTTTGAAACAAGGCTTGGATAGATCTGTTATTTTTATTAGCTGGATAAAGGGAGAGACAGATCTTCCACACAGGTGCATCAATTGGGGATAGTGGAGCTAATTTATGAACTTTAAGTCTATTTAGGTTTTTAAAAAGCATGTAGTGATGAATTCGCACTCAAGAAGGGATTGCTCCAAAAACCTTAGCGTAATCACCAGGCGTTATGGGGATGTTATATCTCCCAAGAAATTCCTCATATGTAAGTAAAAGTCCCTCCTCATTAAATAACTGGTCTACCCATATGATGTTGTTTTAAAACCAATATTCCATAAAGATAGATTTGTGTTTGTGTAAAATATCTTTATTGTTCCAAATAATGTATTTGTGGTGAAAAATTGTTTTTGTAGATGAGAGACCATGAAAAACGCCTGTCGATGATGAAAAGCAGACAATTTAACAGGAATTTTATCAATGTTATAATTACATGTCAGAAAAAAGTTAACGCCGCCTAATTTTGAGAGTATATGAAATGGGAAAATATTCCATATTGAACTGGGTTTATTGAAGAGCTGTTTTATCCAATTAATCTTAAAAGTATTATTCAGAGAATAAAAATCCAAAAAGTTAAGTCCACCATTAACATATGAATTCATAACTGTATTTTTCAAGTAATGAATCCTGTTTTTGCATACAAATTCAAAAAGCATTTGATCAATTTTTTTTATTTTTTTATCATCGAGACGCAGAGCCAAAGTTGCATATGGTAAGCGTGAAATTCCCTCCGCTTTAGTCAGTAGGATTCTACCTCTTAATGATAAATCTCATACGAGCCATTGGTTTAATTTAAGTTGAGTTTTGTGTATAATTGGATTAATATTTAAAGTGCTTATTTTATTTTGATCTTTGGTAATTAGAATACCTAAATAATTTACTTAATTTTTAATAGGGATGTTATACACTTCCGATTTAATGCAATCTTTGATAGCAATGAGTTCACATTTATGTTAAGGCACAGACCAGAGGATTCAGAGAACAGTTACCTGAGTTGTCGGTCTCTTGTTTGACATTTTCTGGTAACATAGTCCTCTACGTCCCTTTTCATGTACGGCCACACTCTCTCTGTTCCAGTATGTCCCATGTTGTCATGTAGATGTTTTAACACAGTCTCTGTATTTGGCTGGGAGGACGAGCTATTTTCTGTCGTGTCCATTTTCAAAACGTTGTTTGTTCCATTCCTGCAACATCTTTCTTGTCGTTTTACTGACTGTTTCTGATGTCATTTGTTAACACGGTTGTTTTCTCTTTTAAACTTATAATCTTACCCAAAGGTTTGTCCTCCTTTTGTGCTTTACCGAGCTCATCTTGGTTTATCACAGGAACATGGGACCGTGGTTCTTGAGTTGCATTTGCAGCCAGGGCTAGGGGAGAACCCATGCAACATCCCTTTCTTGGGCTGCTCTAGCTCCATTCCACGTTGCTGGAATCACTTAAGTTGATAGTTCTTCAGTGCACTCGTTAACATATTTGACGATATTGAGGGGCAGGCGTGAAAGGGTGTCGGCATCAACATTTGTCTTGCCGGGCCTGTACTTGATCTTAAAGCGTAAGTATGATAGTTCTCCGACCCAGCGGTGCCCTACAGCATTGAGCTTGGCAGTACTCATTATATAAGTTAACGGATTGTCGTCGGTATAGATGGTAAAGTATGGGGCGTAATACAAGTAGTCTCTAAAACGCTCGCACACTGCCCACTTGAGTGCAAGAAATTCTAACTTGCCACTATGGAGACGATAATTCTTCTCAGCTGGTGACAGTGTCCTGGAGCCATACCCTATCACCCTTAGCTTCCCGTCCTGGCGCTGATAAAGAACAGCACCAAGGCCCAGTTCTGAGGCGTCTGTGTGGAGGCAGAATGGTGAGTTGAAATCCGGGTAGGCCAGAACTGGAGGGCTTGTGAGCGTGTCAATTAACTTTTCGATCACTTGCTGGTGTTCATTAGTCCAATCAACAGGGGCCCTGGATGACAACTGGGGAGCTTTATTCTTTGACTGGCGGGACTGCTGGATTAACATGCCAGATTTGACTTTCAACAGTTCATAAATGGGCTTAACGATACACGAAAAGTCCTCTATGTAGCTCCAATAGTTACTCAAGAAGCCAAGTAGACGCCTTACATCGCCGAGTGTCTGGGATGTCTTTGTTTTTAAAGATTCCACTGCCTCTAAATCCTTTGGGTCGATTCTCACACCCTCAGCAGATACAAGGCGGCCTACATACCTTACTTCCCTGCAAAACAGTTCAGATTTATCAGGCCTTAGTTTAACACCATGTCTCTGGAGTGCTCTCAACACTTGTCTAACGCCCTCAATGTGCTCTTCAAATGTTGGAGCATAGCACAAAATGTTGTCCAAGTATGGGAAACAGCAATTGTCTCTGAGTGAACTTAACATCTCCTCCTCCAAAGGCAGCAGGGACGTTTGAAAGGCCGAAGGGAATTCATCCCCATTTGTAGAGCCCCCAGGGAGTGACGAAGGCTATGAGGTGACGTGAGCCCTCCGCCATGAATCCCTGGTGGCATGCCTTGCCCTGATCGAGAATACTGAACCATGAGTGCCCCCCAGAGTGTCGGTCAGATCTTGGATCTGAAGAAGGGGGTGCTTATCAGGGACGGTCTTCTGGTTCAGCAGATGGTAGTCTATACAAAGGCGCATTGAACCGTCTTTTTTAGCAGATGCAGACAACAGGAGCAGTATATGGTGATTTTGATTCAACAATCCACCCTTTCGCGAGGAGGTCCTGTATATACTCTTTCACTTCAGAAAACAACGGCTTCGGGACAGAGGAGTAAGCTTTTTGTACATGGATGTTGTCTTTGAGGTTGAGTGACAATTGTAAGCTAGGAATGCAGCCAATATCACTGGCGTCCTTTGCAAAAGCTGCTGACTCCTTGTACAACATTTTCTCTACAATCTCTTGTTGTTTCTCAAGATGGCTTAGGTCGACGGGTGGCAACCACAAGTTTTGTGGAGGGTCCGCTTCAGCCTGAGCAACAGTAACAGTCTCTGTTTTAGTGTCTATTTCAAAGGATGAGTCTGTCTCTATCACTTTCTTAATTGCCTGTATACTATACAGTCTTTCTTGTCAAAATAATTTTATTTTTAGTGTGGTTTTCTAATGGTACACATGGGGCACTTTACTGGGCTGGATTTTGAGGAGTCCTTCCCCTAGTCCTAGCTGCTGTAACTGGGCACAACTGTCTTCAGGCTTGTTGTAGAATTGCAGCTCCTACTAGGTGGCCCTTCTGTTAGCATTAGCACAGAACGACCGAGTTTTGGTGGTGGGAACCAAGCCATGCACCTTTATTGTGAAATGAGCAACTAACATCCGCATCTGATGAAACATTGACAGACATGCATTTGCGCACCATAAATTGCCCAAATTCCAATATTATGTACGAAATGTAATTAGGTTTAGGCCTAATTATATTGTGTGTTAAACAATCGGTTTACAAATTACAGGCCTAATAAAATATTTGATCATCCATCCACATATCTATCCGTCCTCATTACGTCTCTAGCTTCACAACAGTAATGGCTCAGTTATCTGCTACTGTAATGGTGACTATAATGGCATTTCAATTTGATCCGGAATCTGATCCGGACGGCGAGGCGCCTGAGGAGGAAGCAGAAACACCACAACTTCAACAGGACGTGTCCGAATTGTTAGTTGTCAATTCAGTTTGGTTGTGTGTTTTTTTTTTTTTTTTGGGTCAGGCGATGATATTAGTTAGGTTTATAACATCTCAGTGCTGATTTGCCCCGTATCAGTCTGATTAGGCTATTTCTACCACACCAAATTAGTCTGTACTTCCACAATTTAGATTAGTGGTTCTAAACATTTCGGATTGAACATTTACTCAAAATGCTGCCTTACTACTGTACGCTAGTAGTTGAAACACTGCCCCTTGCATGGAGATCAACGATCTTGACATACATGCTTTGAAAATCGTCTGACAATAGTCTATGCCTGCATGTCACACCAACCACCGTTTGTCTCGACCTCCAATTTGTGAATATGCTACACTTGCTGTAGTAAGTGAAGCGTGATTATTGTTATTATCCCCATGTATTATTATTCCCATGTTAGAGCAGGACCAACAGGCACAGCTTATTCCCCACTGCAGTCACTCCGTTTAACAGGCCAACAGCAATTATTTTTTTTACACACCATTTTATTTCTTTATGCGTTTTATTTCTTATCACTACTACTTTACTACTTTTTTATAGTAGAGTGACATCTGCTGGTAAAAATTCCTTGTATGTGCTTATATACTTGGTGAATAAATCTCTTTCTTTCTGACAATGAGACATCCATCTGACAATGAGTTCACAGGGCAAGACCTACAATTTCCTCCAGATGTTGATTACATCGCTATCTGGCCAATCAATTACACAAACACACTAGGCAGATAGACTTTTACATTTACCTACCTTGTGCTTCTCAATAGGTGCCTCTGTGGGAATTGCACGTCAATGCCAACAGAAGTAGAGAACATTTGCTGTCATGAGATTCCCAAGGTGATATTCTGCAACAATTCAGATCACCAATTATCTAGGCTATTGGTTTATCACACGTACTTACCATTTTATAATTTTATTAAGTTATGAGTCGGCTTCGTGAAGCAGATGGAGAGCTGCAGTGCATGATAGAACATCTAGGACTGGATCCTGTCTGCCTGAATGTTTACTCACTGCAAAATGTTGGCCAGATTTACCAAGCCGATTATGGCCCACTCCACTACAGAACAATACACCGGTAATTTACATTTTCAGAATGATTTTACTTACATTGTAGAAATGAACTTAGAAATCCTAACAAATCAAATAAGTAGCATTCCATAGCAACATAAAGCTATAATAAATACTATATAATGAGTTCTACCATATACTGAGTCAATAATCTATTTTGCAGTCGTTTCAGGTATCTGGCGTATCGGTCATTTGTGAGCTAGTGTTGGGGACTCCTTGGCCGTACAATCCGGGTGGTAATTCCAGCATGTGTGGTGCAACAGATTCGTTCTGAATTTCCAGAGAATGAAGACCATTACACGGGATTTAAACTGCCCCGGGTCTAAACCTTGATACACAAGTTTCAATGACCTCCTCCTTCCTGGGCCTCTCGTACTGTGATGAAAGGTCTTCAGGGACAGGAATGACCAACAGCGCCTCTGTGTACGACGAGGGATTAACAAAGACTTCTGTGAAGATCAGGTCCATCAAGTCTGAAACATAGCCTGTTAGAAAAAAATAACACAAGAACAAAAAACTGTGGTTAAATTGTGTGTTTGTGTGTGTTCTTGCACCTGTGATGTTATTTTTTAATTTTTTTTTAATATAATAAACCCTTACCAAACATTGCCTGAGTCTTCAGAGGTCTGGCTCTGCACTCCCCTTGGCTTGCCTTTGGGAAGGAAAGTTTGAAACGAGGCACAGCTTCTACAGTCACAGCCTGTGCTCGCTCTGCATTTTCATTATAATGCATAGCAGCAAGATATAGTCTGAAGGGTAAATAAACAATGGGTAAATAATAGTGCAGTTATTGATGATCCCAAAAATAGGGTATTACAAATAAAATAGTTTTTCTTACCTGCACAGCATTCCAATCAAGGGAAAGACGACATTTTTGGGGGCAAACAGAGGATCACTGAATGGAAGGACTCCACAGAAGATGGTGGGTGCTGAGTTTGACAACATCCTTGAGTGTCTGCTTGTTTGATAGCAGCCTCTCCAATTTGTAGAACGCTGGTGTTGCTGTAAATGACAGGGAGAAATCATTTTAGAAAACGATATTTAGCATGTAAAATTGATCTTTGAAATCCACAAATTACAAAGCATAATAACTCTTTGCATTTATATAGCACTTTTTTCAAGGCACTCAAGGCAATATACCGTGGTTATGGGGCTGAATTGACCTCCACCGATGTGTAGCACTCAGGAACACGCACTACACACCAGTTTTTGAGGTGATGAGAGATTATACAAGTAAGCCAATGAAATGCAGGGGGATGATTAGGGTGCCAGATTGAATGAGCCAGGTTGGGCAGTGTGGTTGTTGCACACTAGTTGTGTGTGGTTGTCTGTAGTGATGAATTACCTGTTTTTTTATTTTTTTTTGTAAAGCACCTGCTCTGAGCCATTTGTTCTTGTCCGTCGTCTTGCGGATTGCATTCTCACACTCGGGGTACAGAGGATCTTCATGTGTATGGATGTTTCGCACATGGTTCAGGATCGCATTCCATCTGGCAATTCTCTCTGGACCAGATGAACAGGAAGCAGCAGTCCAGTATATGTGGTTGTTGATGCTCTTCTTCCACTTCTGTAATTTTTCGCAGCCCTTCGTCTTGCTGATCGCATCTATTTTCTTCATAATTCCTACAGTGATAGTAATGTAGTACTTGGTGAAAACAAAAAACATTTGCAAGACCATCCATGGATCCAATACAGTATGTGAGTAGTATGTATTATGGAAATTTGGCTACAGTCCAGAACCCTTAAATCAAATGCACAACTCTCACTAACCTTTTGCCATGTGCCAGACATCATAGTAATGGGTGATGTTTTGCTCTAAGAAATTTCTGAATTTGTGAATGACGGTCAGTGACAATGCAGTCGAAGGTGATGCCACATGCCTCCAGCAGTGTCAGGCGTCTCGAAAGGCCCTCTTTCTCCCTATGATAGCTGCCCCCAACCTCATTGCTCTAGCACCATAGAAAGAGATAATGACAAAATACAACATGAACTATGATTTAAAAAAGACTCAACAACCCATCTATAAGGTTAAAGGGGCTATATGCAATTTTCTGAAATTTAAACTCGTGACTGACACCTGTGGCCAAAAAACAGAACTTCGAGTGCTTACTACCGGTGGTGGCAGAGTGATCTGAAACGTTTAACATGAACGCGCTTGACGTCACATCCGCAGGCAGCGCGGGAAAATTCGACCCGACAGAAAATAGAACAAATTGGATACAGGCTAATAGGTGCACCCACTGTGAGCTGACAAGGTGTCAGGATGCTCATCAGGAGATGTTTGAGTCATAAATGGTCAAATAAAAAGGCTATTGTTACGTTTATTTTGGGGAAAAAGTTGCATATAGCACCTTTAACCTAAAGTCAGTAACAAAAGCTCACCTGAACCAACTGCAAGTCCACAATGGTGTTTGTCTTTAGATCCATCATGGTATAACTTCCATATTTCGCAGAGTGACCTGTTGAAAGTATTTTTTTTAAAGTGAAATTATTGTTCAATCTCCAATGCTTCTGCATTATTGCTGGCCTTTTATATCATTTAGTTTTCTGAATTTCATAAAATGCATCAGATGTATATAATCATAAATATTAAAGTACCCCGGGAGTCCGCCCGCATGTCTCCGTCAAGTATGACATTGTCTTCCGCACTCAGCCACTGCAGAATGTCATCCTGCTTGACCTTCCAGTGGTGAATGACAGCTGGTTCAATGAGAGATCTGGCATGGTGACGAAATGTCTCGTATCTAAACACGTGAAGCTTCATTGCTTTGAAGACCTATCGGTGAAGAGAAGAAAAGAATAGGCGTATGATAAAGTCGATGAATTCTAAACAGAAGTCAGTCACATTTTACATTACCTTTGCTGAGGTTGTTGCTATGGTTGTTTTTGTTACATTGTTAACAACATGTCTTTGAAATCTATGAACAGTTTTTGATGGCCTGCTCAATAATCCTGTGTTTCAGGTTCATGCTTGAGCGTTGGGAGCCGACCATCCTCTGATTGGGAACACCTGGGGCCAGTGTAATCTTCCCCTATATAACATCCTCTCCACCTTCACTTCAGGGGAGAGCTTCTCTTCCCTGCTGACTCATTTGCTTTGTGTCTTGCTTGGTGCGGGAGCCTTGCTCCCCACTCTTGTTTGCTCTGGTTGTTCTTTTGTTTTATAATAAATTAAAGGAGTCATAACCTAGTATTACCTTGGATACCCACACTCTATTATAGTCTTTTTGGCCCTTCTAAAAAATAAAAGTTGAAAGAAAGTGAAAAAAATAAACACAGAGCTCCTCTGACCCTCATTTCTGAAGGCATTATTGTCTCGCGAGATTTGATGCGATACTTTGGCTGTCGTGGACGGGCATTGTAATAATGCAAATGAGGGACGCGTTGATTGGTGGCAGGAAGGAGGGGGGTTGACTCCGCAGGTAACGCTTCAGCATATCTAACCCATGTCTACTACTCCTGCTAGCATACAATAGCCACATTAGCAGTTAGCTGCTGTTTGTTACACACAGCAGAGCAATAAAAACACAGCCTTACCATTTCAAGTGCAGGCAAGTCTCTGATTGTTGGAATGGCCCCTTTTTCCAAACGGAGCTTCGATTCCAACTTCACCTGATATTGTCCCAAATTCATAAAGGATTCCGGCGTAAAAAAAATAGAAAAAATATTTCCATGTTGATTCTGGCAGTCAACAACAGAGCAACTCAAGAAGGCTGGTTCTGTTCTTGGGACAACTGTGGAAAATCTGGAGATGATAATGCAAAGAAGGATTTTTCATAAAATCAAAAAAATTATGGACAACCCTGAGCATCCTCTTCATGAAACTGTCATACAACAACAGAGCGTCTTCAGTCGGAGGCTTCTTCAGTTTCTCTGCAACACAGACCGCTACAGGAAATCCTTCCTGCCCACAACCATCATCATCTACAACAACTCCTTCAAGAATTAATTGTATGAGCTATAGCAACACTTAATTTCCCTCTGGGATCAATAAAGTATTTTTGAATTTAATTTGAATTGAATTGAACTGAACTCACGTGTGCACTACGTTTCTTGCAGAAATTGTTTTAGCTGATTTAGCTGATTAAAATAAAAGGCTATATGTCTTCTTCATGCATCATTGCGTGAAGAAACTTATATGGTAGCTATTCTTGGTGAATTTAATCACAACAATGATTTTGATAAGCTCAGAATCAGGCCGGTAGCGTTCTCCTCGTGGCCGCTTAAAATGTGATACGCTGTGTAAATCCTTCAGCTGGCCGACCGGGAATTTTGCCACTCCACCTCTGGTAATCACATTTGATTGCATTTTTGTGGGAAAAAGAGGATGTTGCTTCTGCCACCATGCTAACACCTGATCAGTTATTGTGATATAAAATTATTGATGAAGCAGTACCCCATGTGTTCTCAACAGTGCATCCAAACAAAGGATTTGGGACCAATGACAAAGAAGACTTTGGTCTATATATCCCTGACTACTTGAAATTCAAGGTGATAAATTGATGGGACATGAAACATTTGATAACAAATATAGATGGAGATTAATCTACAATACAGGTGTTTATTGAACTAATAAACCTCTCTGTAACAGGCTGCAAATCTAGTCACACCTGATTTAAATGGAGTTATGTTTCAGAAAAAGGGAGAGATCCTCACTAATGTAAGGCACAAGGGGAACTTAAAATAAATCGAATATTTCAACTATTTTTCACCGAACAAGGCCTTTCAATTGGTTGCTTCAAAGCATTTCAGATAAATAAATAAAAAACAGTATTTGTTTGGGGTTCAACAGTCTTTTGGTTAATAGGTTAAAATTATAGTTTTCTGTTATATAAGTATTAGGCTTCATCAGCTCAGAAAATGAATAAAAATAGACGGTAATGTGGTAAAATCTTATAAAACTACAGGTTTAATAAACTTAGACTGTTAGCAACAGAAATGAATAAAGTTAGATACATTAGGTATTCTTCCTCTAACCAGATTTAACACATTGGAAATTCATATACATGTATATTAACATATTTAGTGCCAGTAACCAGAGAAGGAATTGTGTTAAATAATCAACTTTATATTTAACATCTAAATAATTTAGAGGTATGATAGATGAAATAAAAACTTCCAAAAAAAGTGTGTCTCAAGAGAAACTAATATTGTTCGGATGATGATTAAGTGTTTAATCTTTTCACTGAGTAGGTGAATTTGGATGTTAGCAGGGATTTAATTTAACAGTTACTTTAGGTTTACTATACTTAAACTTTGGCCATGATCTAAAGCTGATGGACTTTTGAAAGGCGATCACTTTTACCACAGCTTGATGCAAAATAAATAAATTCATTAAAGGAATCTGCAAGAAAATATAATTAGAAAAAATCATTTTACATTATGTTCTTTAGTACTTAGAGTAATCCTTCTATATAGTTTAAAGAAAAGCTCTTTATGGTCTAAGCTGTTGTCAGTATTGTTAATTTTTGATACAAGATTTTTAGAGTGTGTTTTGCGTCAATGATGATTTCTGTGATTTCAACATATAGCAAAAGTAATAGATTTTTCTACAGATAGACCTAATGTTTGTATGGTCAGTCTTGTGCGGTTTTGTTGATATCTGTGATGTTTTGAGAGTGTAGATGGAAAGGAGTTGTATCAGACAGTTGACTGTTTTAAATGATGATAAGGATTTTCATTTCAGCTGTTGCCTATGATTTCTGTTAGTTTGAATATTATGATGTAGTCATGTTTGGTTATAATGTTAAATTGGCAGTCTGGATAATAGTTTGATTTTGTGTTCGTGAGGCCGATCAGTGCGGCGCTACTTAGAACTATGAGGTGAGTAAAAGATTGTTAAAAAGGACAAATGCATAAGAAATTAATATCAAATTAGATCCAATTATGGATAAAGCAAACAGAAGAGTTTTCAAAATCAAATCAAACTTTATTTATAAAGCGCTTTCAAACCAAAACAAAGCTTCTCAAAGTGCTTTACAGATTAAAAATGACCCACAACCCCCCCTTCCCAAAACCCAAAAGTAAAAAACATCACCACAGCTATACCCCCCCCATGCATAAAAGCAACAATAAACAACAGCACAGGGCTGAGTACAGATGAACCAGGAAATGTCATCATGGGAGCCATCTACATCGGCGGCAGCAGATCAACAGCAGCAGCCAAGGCCGTGACCCCGGGAGCCCAGAGGAGGGAGGGCTGGTACCCCCACCTCCACCCAAGCACCACCTGGAGAGCACCAAGGCAGCCACAGCCGACCACCACCCCCGAGGCGAGCCAACATGCAGAGCAATTAAACAGATTTAATAAAGAATAATCAGTTAAAAGCTATGTTAAAAAGGTGAGTCTTCAGCCTGCTCTTAAAAACATGAACGTTCTCTGCGGCCCTGAGGTTCTCTGGCAGCCTGTTCCAGAGGTGAGGGCCATAAAACTGGAAAGACGCCTCACCATGAGTGTGTGTCCTGACTTTTGGGGGTGACAAGGAGACGGCTCATACGGTAAAAGCAGCTCTCAGAGATAAGGAGGCCCAAGACCATTAAGACTCTTAAAAATTATTAAAAGAATCTTAAAATCGATCCTAAAACATACTAGGAGCCAATGCAGTGATTCTAAGACAGGTGTAATGTGTTCCCGCCTCCTGGTCTTCGTCAGGACGCGTGCTGCTGAATTCTGTAAAAGTTGTAAACTTGAGGTGGTCTTTTTGGGAAGACCAGAAAGCAGGGTATTACAGTAATCAATCCTACTGGTGATAAAAGCATGCATCAGCGTCTCCGTGTTGGCCCGAGAGAGAATGGGGCGGACTCTGGCGATGTTCTTTAGTTGATAAAAACCTATTTTAGTAACATTTTTACGTGAGGAATAAAAGTCAGCTCAGAGTCAAAACTCACGCCCAGGTTCTTCACTTGTAAAGAAGGATTAAAAGACAGTGATTGCAGTTTTGGTAAAAGTTTCTCTCTCTGAGCCTCAGGACCGATGACTTAAGCTTCAGTTTTGTCCTGGTTGAGCTGGAGAAAGTTTTCTGCCATCCAGGATTTAATGTCTAAAATGCAGTTAAAAAGTGCATCCATTGGCCGTGTGTCATCGGGAGACATGGAGATGTATAACTGTGTATCATCAGCATAACTGTGAAATTTAACTCCATGTCTTCTGATGACGCTGCCAAGAGGGAGCATGTAAAGGTTAAAAAGCACTGGGCCTAAAATCGAACCGTGGGGCACACCACATGTGATCTTGTGGACCTTAGAGGAGCAGGTATCTAAACTTACCATAAAAGTCCTGTCTGTTAGATAGGATATAAACCATTAACTTGTTTACTATCCTCGGTCCAAAAGAAAAGTAGAAAGAATGAACCCAAATTTGAAAACAAACTGGCTCAAATCTGTGCACAGACAAACATGAATTGGGTGGACGACTTAATAACAGCATTGATGGCTGTTAGGAGCTCCTTAAATTAGGAAACAGGGTTTACCGTTATGAACTTATCACGGGGAAACATTTTTCTGGAACTGAAAGTAATTCTAATTAGTTGTGAGCTGTTCTTTTAGGCTTTGTTGACCAGGTGCGAGACCAGCAGCCAACCACACCAGATCCAGATCCACACAAGGCTCGTTGGGTCCTGCTAAAGATTAACACAACAGGATGGTCTGAACTCAGGTGGACAGGACCATATGAGGTGGTGGAGAGGATCTCCCAGGTCGTCACACTAAAGAAAAAGGTTGGAGCCAATACACTCCCACTGAGGAGCCAGGACGCACCGAGATGACATCCAGGAGCAACATGCCAGAGCTGGAGCAGAACAGCAAGGAGCAGACCACTCAAACCAGGATCCACCTCTACTAAGAGGATTCTAACTTCAGCACACCTGCACCATTAGGTGGCAGGGCAGCTTGAAGCACAGAGCCGCCCGGCTGGGGCAGCAGGATTCGAAGGAAAAGAAGCTCAGACCCCTGCCAAAGAGGTAGAATAATCATCTGGTCTGCGTTAATAGTCCTGAGAGTTGTCAAACTCAAAGGAACTGAAGAAATACACTGTTAGCTATATATGGGTGATGTGCTAGTAACCTCTCACCCTAGGTCATAGAAGAAATGAGCTGGATGATTACAATTCCTGGCCAGAAGAAGATGACTTGAATGCTGACCCAAAAAAAAGTTCCAGAGAAAAAGAACTCAAAATTGTTATGATTGTTACAACGATTAAGCAAGCTGAGTGAAGGTTTCAAGGTTTCTGCACCACAGTACAAGCTATTACCAGCTTAAGAAGGGTGTGAATGAGTGCATTTGATGTGTATAAGTGTGATACCTAACATTTTTCCTAATATATATGTTGTGATTACATTTCTCACAAGATGAACTGAACACACTTTTGGATGGCTGGGAGCAATTTCAAAGACAGATTGAGCGGACCACATTTCCCAGCAAACCTAGCAGTGACCCCCAACACACTCCTATTGGTCCGTGACCACCCGGGTGACATCGGCGATGACATCACGGCCAAAGGGGCTATAAGAGTAGTCGCGCCCATTTTCAAACTGTTCTCAAGCCAGAAGTCTAAGCAGAGACCCTGGCTCAACAGAGGACATCTAACCGGTGAAGATTCTCTTTTGTTCTGACCCGCTGGACCGGGAAGAACTCATTTCAAAGCTTCGACGTGCTCATTCAGTTCGTGTATCTAGTTTGAGTTATATCAGAACTGTTCCAAGACAGTTCATTAGACATCCACCTGCAGGCCACCCAGCCTGCATTTGGGCCACACGGTCCTTAAATCCTGTACAGGTTTTTTTTTTTATAACTCTTCCTTTTCTTGCTCAGCTACAGACACAATTCTCTCTCCTCCTAGTGGACTGGACCTTCTTCAAAGCAAAGTAGGACTGAACCGGTTCATTTATACTAATATTGTCTTTGGGTGGAGATAAATAGAGAAAATAGAGTTTTAACGAGTTAGATCTCGTTCATTGTTGGTTTAAAGTGTTTTTAAGCGGTTTACCTGTTTGCTCATTTTAGCATCGCCGCACGCATAAGTTTGAGCTGTAATTGCTCTGTTTGAAACTGTTTGTTTTATCCTGAGCGGATCACACCTTTCTTTCTTTTTCCTTCCTCTCTCTCTCTCTCTCTCTCTCTCTCTCGCTCGCTCCCTGATCACCCGGTCGGCAGAGTCGGGCTCGGTCCGGCCTGCGTTAGCTGGTCTTAGCTGAAAAGGTTAACTCCATTGTTCTTTAGTCTGTTGCTAAAGCAGAGGCCTTCCACATGGATACTTCACCCATGTGCTCCTTTAGCTAAAGCTAGTTTTATGACCCCTTTTTTTTTAGACTCCATGTGCTGATCTCCATCTTGGCACAGAGCTGAGATTTATGACTCTTTGTACCACAGACTATCTGTGACTTGGGCCCCCTGGAGTGAGGGCCACCCCCTCCTTTTCTGACCCGAACCTCAGCTATTCTGACTGATTCATTTCATGTTAATTGTGTTTAATGTTCACCTATTATTGTTGTCTAATATCTGTAGTAGTAGTTGCATGCTTTAGAATAGATGGGATAAATTTATGAAATGTTTGGCTGTAAGGCTGAGCTATTTTCTAAATAAAGTCCCCTTAACTTAAAGAGAAGTTGTCTGGGATTACTTGGAGTGATGCGTATAATTAATGTCCACAGTGTAAGAACTTATTCCATCATCTATTGTTTAATTATCTCAGCCTTATCAGGCTGGTAATCATAAACATAAACTGAGACTGAAGAATTTGGCTATATGTTCCTGAAATCCACCAGGATGGTGCCCCAAACTTGGTCATTTTTACATAAAATTATTAATCTTATTAATAATTGCCCTAGGCAATTATTCATATTTATTCATAGCCAAATCCTACCTATCTGCGGCACAACATATATAATGACCTCTTATTACAATAAGAGGTCAAAAGAGGGAGATGAGATAAAAATTTTGTAAATGTTGTATGAGAGCCTACACTTATTTTGGGTGTAAAACTAAGTGTCTTGTCTAACAGGGGGAAACGGAAAAAACATCTGCGTGAGGGCGCATGAAATCTTTAAAAGTATGTTCCTGCTGATAGATGACTTGCATGTGATCTTTAAAATTATGTTCCTGCTGAATATATGACTTGTCTGGGGTTCATACAGAGTGCACAAAGTTGTTATATGGGGGTCTAATTCTGCAGTGCATGTGGAAACACTTAGCAACAGTGATTAATCAAGAAGAGTGTAGTAAATCATGCGTTGCCTTATGTGAAGAAGCTTTGAGCATTCTGTAAAAAAAGATGTATGAGGGGAGGGGGTTCATGCAACCTGTGGTTCAATAAAAGCTGAGCTGTAGTTCGACGCTCAGTTGAGGAGAACTGAGCCCGTCTGCAGACGTCTCGCTGGCAAAATCTATAACTGTTGTCTGTTGCTTCTTATTGCTCCTTTTTACAGAAATGAACGAGAACGCTGGAAGGTGAAACAAGAGCCTGAGAGAGCCTAGGAGTCAGAAAATTTAATTGGTGTCTGTCCCTTTAAGACAGGCCTTAAATTAGATTGATAAAATTCCTTCCAACACCATCTTGAGGTTTAATGATACGCGTTGTTCTTCTGAGCACTGGTGGTAATGGCTAAGATGTTACCTCGTCTGTAACAGTCTGGGACACCTCTGCTGATGTTACACTGTCCGGAAGAGCTCCTTCTGCTGACATTGTGGATTGTACTGCCGTCTCCATGCAAGATGAACCATTCTCATGCACTTGATCTTGAAAAGTCTCTCTTGTCTTCAGCAAGCTTCTACGATTTCTCCTCAGTTTTTGACCATCTTCTGTCCTGAGCACATAGGATCTAGGACTCACTTCTTCCATAACAGCAGCCTTTTTACTCCAAACTCTGGAATCTTCAACCTTACTGTATCATTCCTGACAAGTGGCTCCAGGCTTCTGGTTGACTTGTCATAATACTTTTTCTGTCTTGCTTGCAGACGTTTTTGTTTAAGTCTAATGTTCTGGAATTTCTTGTGATGTGCTGTGTAAGGGAGAGTGGTTCTCGATTTTCTTCCCATCAAAAGCTCAGCAGGAGACACACCATGTTCTAGTGGCGATGGTCTATAGCTTAACAAGGCCAGATTTGGATCTGTATTGCTATCTTTTGCTTTCTTGAGAAGCTGCTTCATAATGTGAACTCCTTTTTCTGCTTTCCCATTTAACTGAGGATAAAGAGGGCTGGAAGTCACATGTTGAAAATCATATGCTACAGCAAAGCTTTGAAACTCTTTACACCTGTAACATGGTCCATTGTCGCTATAGAGAACTTGAGGGATCCAATGCCTGCCAAAAATAGATTTTAAATGTGAAATCACAGTAGTGGCAGATATGGTAGAAAGAATCGATATTTCTGGATAGTTTGAAAAATAATTAATCAGCAGCAAATAATTGTTTCCTTCCAAGTGGAACAAATCAGTTCCCACTTTTTGCACTGGTTCTTCAGGCAGGCCAGTAAGCACCATAGGTTCTTTGGGTTGTTTCATCTGATGTTTCAGACAGGTCTCACATCCTCAAACCATCCTGTCAATATCAGTATCAATCCCTGGCCAGTAAACCGCTGTTCGTGCTCTTCTTTTACACTTTTCCATGCCAAGGTGACCTTCATGCAACCTCTTCAGAATCGCAGGTCTCAGAGACTGTGGAATAATGATTCTATTCCCTCTAAGTAAAAGTCCATTAACAATACTCAGATCTGCTTTGATGTCGTAATATTGCTGACATTTTCCTTTAGGCCAGCCTCCCTGTAGCTTGCTAATGACCCTCTTCAGGACTTCATCTTTGGCTGTTTCCTCAGCTATCTGTTGTAATTTTATGTCTGTTATGGGAAGAGATTATTTTATTATCTTCACATGGACACTTACATACTCTTCAATGGTGTTTTCATTTTGTATGATTGCTCTGGACAGAGCATCAGAGAGAAAGTATAGACCACTAGCTGTCAAAATGCAAATGAGACCACGCCCCTTCCAGTTGCCACGCCCACCTGTCAAAATATGACCCAACCCCCAGGTGCCACACCCACCTGTCACATTTGGTCACGCCCACCTGTCAAACATGCAAATGAGCTGTCAATGTATGTCACGCCCCCTTCCGGTCGACATGTCCCTCTTGCCTATAGGACACGCCCACCTGTCATAGAGGGACACGCCCACCTGTCAAAATAGACCACACCCCCGTCAAAACCCCTTTCCGGTTCCGGTGACCCCCGCCCCTTCCGGCTCCGGCGACACAAGCCCTTTCCGGTTCCGGATCCATGATATATAAATACCTCCCTCTAGTGGTTCAAAATTAAAATAACATGCAAATGTAAAAATGGCTCCCCCTAGTGGCCCAATAAATAGTATTACACCAAAATATACAAATATCTCCCCCTAGTGGCCCAATAAATAGCATTACATCGAAATATACAAATACCTCCCTCTAGTGGTTCAATATAAATATAACAGCCTATTGTATAATTGGCCCCCCTCTAGTGGATCAAAGTAACATTACACCCAAATGTGAAAATACCTCCCTCTAGTGGTTCAGAATTAAAATGACATGCAAATGTAAAAATGGCTCCCCCTAGTGCCCCAATAAATAGTATTACACCAAAATATATAAATACCTCCCTCTAGTGGTTCAAAGTAACTTTACGCCCAAATGTGAAAATACCTCCCTCTAGTGGTTCAAAATTAAAATGACATGCAAATGTAAAAATGGCTCCCCCTAGTGGGCCAATAAATAGTATTACACCAAAATATGTAAATACCTCCCTCTAGTGGTTCAAAATTAACATTACAGCCTATAGTGTATATAGCGCCCCCAATGGTTTGAATCTAACTCTTCAGTGTCGTCAGAACATGTCCGGACAAGTCCCTTTAATAATATACGGTCTGGGCTCTGTCTCAACATGACTCCTTGAGCATTCCATTTTATTTTAAACAGTTAAAAGGTGCTTTTTAGCTTCCTGACTTTAATGTAAAACCACATTAGCTCCAACACTCTAGAGACACCATTACATCTGATTCTAACAATTCAACCATGATAAATTAAACTTGTAAGAGCATTAAAAAGAGAATTTATTCACCCACAGCTATGTTGAAGCAGATGTTCATCCTTTTGTTGATTTAAAAAAATGCACCATTACAAAGTCTTTAAAAACAGATAAGAATTAAAAAAAAAAACATCACTTTAAACCTGGTTGGTTTAAGCTGGAAATAAGAAATCCACCAAACTACTAAAGTTACAGATAAAAAAAACAGTCCACCAATCGGCGTTTGACACGCCCCTGCTGTGCTTTGTATTCGCTGTATTTATCACTCCCCTGACTTCACCTACGTCCGCAAGTCAGGTAAACCGGTTTGGGTAGTGCTCACCGCACGGCATTTACCTGTATAAAAGGCGGTCGGAAAACGGTTAATCTCTACAGCATGCTGAAAGGACTTCATTCGACAATCCGACCTTAAGGACACGGAGCGCGGTGCTGCGACGAACAAAGAAAACAGCGGTTTCACAAAGACTGTATCACCGGCTTCATTCGAGGGGAATCCCAAAAGCCCGCGTCATTCTCAGACCGCGTCAGAGCTGAGTCCAAGCATATAGCCTCTTCTGACTTAAGTCCAACCATGGACCTAAAAAGAGTTGAATTTCAAAATGATGAACTTGATGAGGAAACGTCTGTTCTTTTATCTGAATTGTCAAATGGGATTCCATCCATGACGACACGCAAAATGTGCGATAAATCAACCTCTACAACTCTGGACAAAAATCCGACATTGGCTTTTACAGAAGACTTTCCTCTTTTAAGCGAGACTCCGATTTCCTTCCTGGATCAAGAGAATCAAATGGAGGAAATTGAGAACTGGGTACCTACCGCATTCAACGGTGCTATTAAAACTGCTCTAAACCAATTTATGGGTTATGCCTGCATATCTTTACTGCGGAAACAATGTAACTCTTGCAAAATGGGAGGCAGTCAGCAGGAGCACCAGTGTTTAGGTGTAGATGCCATAAAGCAAAACATGTTTTATTCCCAGCAAAATTTGTTACAAACAGGTCCTACCCTCTTCTAGTAGCTTATCCTGGTTGGTTGAAGCTGGAAATAAGAAATCCACCAAACTACTAAAGTTACAGATAAAAAAACAGTCCGCCAATCGGCGTTCGACACGCCCCTGCTCTGCTTTGTATTCGCTGTATTTATCACACCCCTCAAGCCAAACATGTCCAGACAAGTCTACTGACCCCGCCCCGTACGCTAGGTTCCTATATAAACCTCCTGGTCTTCGGCATTACATCCAGGACTTCCAGGCCGCCGTAATCTTCGCTCCGAGACGATGGATATGGGAGGATTCGTCAAGCAGACCACTCTACCGTCATACTGGGGGGTCGGCCAGCCGTATGAGCCGTTGAGCGCTCCGCCATCGCCTGTGGGGTTTGGCTACGCTAACCCGTATCATCCACCGTCAATTTCATCGCTCTCGCCGTGCTACTCTCCACCATCCCCTGTGTTCTCTCTTTCGGACATTCTGCCTGCAGATACCCAGCCCGACACTTGGGTCGATGGATCATACAACCCTAACCCTGGGGGAGCGGGTCACCCTTATTTCAACTACTATCGGCCGCCTACACCAAAACATCGCCGTGTAAGACCCCCTCTATCTACTTCAACCCCAGTGCCTATGCCCGATCTCGAGGGAGAGTGTGATGGACCTTCAGCGCCCAGCGGTGGTGGGACCCTTGATGCGCCGGAATGCGCGGCACCGGAACACGGGTGTGCGTCTCAGGATGAGGGGGATGATTCTCCGGCTCTGGTTGAGGTTGACGAGTTGGACCTGGTGGACGGTTTGATGTCATCCAGGTTCATCAAGGCTGTAAAGACTGCTGTTCTGCATCTATTTCACATGACCAGTGCTGCTTATCAGAAAGATAACTGTTATGGATGTCAAATTAACCATCCCAGTCAGTTGCAGCATCAATGCCTAGAGCTAATGGATGAGGATTATTACCAACTCCACTTTCAATCCGTCATGCGACAACTTCTTACCCCGCGATTTATTCCAGCTATTCAAATTCTGCTGGTAAATCGGAACATACATGATGATGATCTGAAGGTGAAAACAGTAGCTGAAACCTTTCTACATGAGCTGAGGAGTATGCAGGGGGTCTACAGCGCGATTCAGGCTGTGTATGGCGATAGGGATGATGGAGCCATCCTGGAAGAACTCAGGACTGTCTCCCGATGCTATGGTTATGAAATCTGATATGTACTAATTTTGGTTATATCTCCTCTGATATAAATACTCTAGTTTAATCCTGACGTGTTTTGTTTTTTATTGATTTGTTTTTATAATTGTGAAATGCTATGGTTTTAAACTTGTAATAAAAAAACTTTGATCCAATCATATGGTTCATCTATCTGATTAATACAAGGGTTAAATTACACTAGCCATTCTCCTGTACTATCATTCGACAGTAAAATGTCAGAACAGAGGGTGTTGACCAATGCATACTATGACCCCGCCCATCCGGGGAGCTATGGGGGTGTTGACAGATTGAGAAGGGGTTTAAAGGACAGAGAAGGGCGTGTGATTGGTGTCGAAAAAGTAAAAGACTTTCTTTCAGGCGAGGACACCTACACGTTGCATAAACCTGCACGAGTAAAGTTTCCCCGGAATCGTGTTTTTGTAACCAAACCCTTGAAGCAATTCCAGGCCGACTTATGTGACATGCAAGCCTTGGCGACACATAACGACGGATTCAACTATTTACTAACGGTGATTGATGTCTTTTCAAAAAAGGCGTATGTGCGTGCTTTAAAAAGAAAGACGGGGTGTGAGGTCGTTAAGGGGTTTGAATCAGTTTTTCAAGATAGTCAAATTCCACAAAAATTACAGACGGATGGTGGTAAAGAGTTTTATAATAAACAATTTAAGTTAATGATGAAGAAATATGGTATTACCCACTTTAGTACAGCCAGTGATCTAAAGGCATCTGTTGTTGAGCGCTTCAATCGCACTCTGAAGGGTAGAATGTGGAGATATTTCACCGCTAATAACACCTTCCGGTACATCGACGTCCTTCAAAAGCTAGTGGAGAGTTACAACCACAGCTTCCACACGAGCATTAAGATGACACCTATGCAAGTGACGTCAGAGAATACTCCTCAAGTCATGAAAAACCTCTATTGCATCACCCCATCGATAGACTCTGGTAAAATAAAGACAAAGTTTAAGAAAGGGGATCTGGTCAGAATATCAAAGCTACGTGGGGTATTTGATAAGAAATATGAGAACAGCTTCACAGATGAAATATTTACGGTTGACCGATGCACACTCCTCTACCCCCCAGTGTACGAGTTAGTTGATTATGATCAGGATCGAATACACGGATCGTTTTATGAGGCCGAATTGCAGAAAGTAAAAATTAATGGTGAGCGGGTGTATAACGTGGACAAGATTTTAAAGCGGCGGAGAGTCAACGGGGAGGACCAAGTCTTTGTGAGGTGGAGAAATTGGCCCGAAAAATTCAACAGTTGGGTCAGAGCATCAGATATTAAAAGTGTCAAATAATATCGCCCACAAAACCGTGTAACACATCGTCGATTCAATATAAAGCGGGGGTTCTACAGACTATGATTAATTAGTAAACCTTACCCTCCAAAGCCTTTAGATGACTTTTTTGCTCCGTCAAATTCACAATGTCTGATGAGGGGTTCTATGTAACTCTACCTTCCAACGCCAGCGGAGAGGTATTTAAAAATAACACGAGCTCAAATTATACTACAGACCTTCCCAAGGCTATTGAGCTAAGTGGAGACTGGGTAGTGGGACTGTGTGAAATTGTCTACCCTCATACATGGTATAACCTGTCGGATCAGCATTCATACATTGATTTAAAGAAGGTTGTTTATGAGGTGGGAGACAAATCTAAAGATGAGAGGAATACACCCCGTATAGAATACGCCAGGTCCAAGTTTTCCGGAGGGGGGTGTTTTGAGAGACCTCAAGACCTCTCAGATGCTCTAGTCCCAGCCGTGAAGAAATTTGACAGGAGCATCGATCTCTCCTACAATAATGTCTAGAAAAAATTAGACTTCAGGGGGGATGGAAGATACAAAATTCGAGCTAGCAGCCCTCTCTCCATCATGCTCGGTTTGAACGCCAACGAATGGTGGACCATCTCCAACAGACCTGCGCCCCACCCAGCGGATCTCGGCACTGGTGTATATAACCTGTTTGTCTACACAGACATTATCCATTTCCAAACTGTTGGTGACAGTCACTCACCTCTGCTCGGTGTCGTAAACATAAATGGTAAATTCGGTGACTTGATTGGTGTGAGGTATAACACAGTACATTACCTCCCCGTTTCAAAAAGCTATATCAAGACAATCTGCATACAGGTAAAAACAGATCGTAACGAGTGTGTGAACTTTGTATACGGGAAGACGATCGTGAAGCTGCACTTTAAACCGGTTTTGACACCTGCGGTAAAATGGCATACTTAACACACAGACCAGAACCAACGCGGTTTGTCCAACATGTGAACCAGACGGGTGGAGAGCTACCCGGGTTTTCAGGACAGCCTGTCATGTATGGTCGTGGATTTGGATATGTGTTTGCCCGCCTCTTCCGGTTTATATGCCCATTTGTTAAGAAAGGAGTGTCCATTGCTAAACCGCACCTTAAAGCTGCGGCATCGAATATAGCTTCGGACGTCTTTGGGAGGGCGGTCGATAAAATCAAGAGCAAGATCGGTCAGAATTCTGATGCTCAGGAAGGTTCAGGAATAATGATCTTATCAAGACGAGGTCGAAAGAGACCCCCTGGTGAGCGTGTTTGGATGACTAGAAAAAAAGCCAAGACAAAGAAAAAGAAACCACTCAGGGTGAGCAGGCAGAGGGGAAGGAAGTCCGGCAGAGGCTCTGACATATTTTAACTGAATAGGAATATGGCTCTACTACACGTCGAATCGGGAGAGTGTACGCTCGGTGAGCTTGACTTATTTTTAGCGCCTATGACTCAACTATCGGTAGAGGATAAGCTGTACACTGAGATTTCACCCCTTTCGGCCATCACCGATGGAGGACCGATAGAATTTTTTATCCCTGGTGGGGGCGAGTCGTATACCGATTTAAATGACATGCTGATCCATCTCAGAGTTAAAATTAGCAATGCTAACGGTTCACCCATGGCTCGTGACGCTAAGGTCGGCTTAATTAACTACCCTCTGAACACAATTTTTTCCCAATGTGATGTAACCCTTGGAGACCGTTTAATATCGCAGTCCAGCGCTACGCATCCTTATAGAGCTATGATCGAAACATTGCTTAATTATTCAGATCAAACGCTTAAAAGCCAGTTCAGTGCAGGGCTTTTTTATAAAGATACAGCCGATGAAATGGATTCTACAGAGACTATTGATGGACCGAATGAAAGATTAAACCAACGTGCCTCCTTTACAGCCCAATCTCGAGAGGTGCACCTGCTAGGACCGCTTCATGCCAACATATTATTCTGTGAAAGACTACTTTTGAACTCTGTTGACATGAGAATTAAGCTAACCCGAGCAAGCGATGCGTTCTGTCTTATGGGTGCTGCAGATTCTACTTTCAAACTATGGATTTTAGGTGCAGCTCTCTGTCAAAAAGGTGACTGTATCTCCCGCCGTACGGCTCGGTCATGAGACCGCATTAATGAAAGGAAATGCTTTGTACCCGGTATCACGTGTAAATGTAAAAACATACTCTATACCTGAACATTCAAGAATATGCACTCAGGAGAACCTGTTCTTGGGTATAACACCTAAATATGTGGTTATTTCGATGGTCAATCACCAGGCCTTCACAGGAGCGCGCAATTTGAATCCGTTTTCATTCAACCATTATAATATGGAGAATCTAGCTCTGTCCCGTGATGGTAGACAGATTCCTGCTAAGGCCTTCCAGCCCAACTTCGATCAGGGTAATTCTGTACGAGAATATTAAAACCTGTTTACATCCACAGGGAGGCATTTAAAGGATCTCCCCCTAAGCATAACTAGGGAGGACTTTAACACGGGTTACGCATTATTTGCTTTTAATCTCGACCCATGTGCTGAATCTGAAGCACTATCACCAGTACGCAGTGGTAACATTAGGCTAGAAATGAGATTCAGAACTCCGTTACCGCACACAACAACGCTGATTGTATATGCGTGCTACGACTCCATCCTGGAAATAGACTCTAAAAGAAGAGTTTTGGTGGATTATTATTAACCACTTGGAAACATGAATAATCACGAACTCGATGCAATACTCACTCATCTGCTTGGGAAGCTTTTCTGCGGTGTATGGGCCAGCGACCAACTGGAGCTGCTACCACTAACATTCCCCAGACCGGCTTATTTTATCGTCAATACACACCCTTCTAACATGCCTGGGGAACACTGGCTAGCCTTCACTCTGGAAGAGGGTGGTAAAGCAACGTTTTTTGACTCTTACGGGTACTCGCCAGAATTTGTCTATTACCCTTCATCCATTTTGGATTTTTTGAAAGATCGTTCGTCTGTGATAATGTATCATAACCAACAATTTCAGAGCGTTCAATCTTCTGTTTGTGGGCATCACTGTATTTTTTATTTATGCCATAGAGCCTGTGGTCTCTCCATGCAACAAGTTTTATCAAAGTATTGTCAAATTCCTGAATCAAATGATGAGATTGTATCTAACTTTGTCAAAAAGTATGTGAAATGTGCTATGAAGCGAAACACAACGTTTTTCACGCATAGAACCTGTTCTCTAGATGTGTTTAAAGATTGTTACGGGTTTTGAAATGTATGAGAATATGCATCAAATGTATTAGACTTATGATGTTTAACATGATATGAAATAAACCTGTACGCATTAAATTATGTGAACAGATATCGTTTATTGTGAAAAGAAACAACGCTTATTCAGTAGTCATGCAGCTAGGGGGAGAATGTGAGCCAGCTGGGGGCTCGGGTTGCCTTACGAAGAGACTTTTTACTGAAATGATCTTCCGCTCTGGTCCAGAGGGGTGATAACGTAACACTCTTACGCTTTCTGCGTGGTACCTGCGCATTCTGAGGCCAAACTGGTGACATCATGAACGACCTCCTTCTTTCCGGGCGTTTTGTAGCAGTTGGAGCCTTTAAAGACGGCCAAACTGGTGACATCAATATGCGCTTTTTATTTTTTGATTTCCTGCCAGCCCTCTCATCCACGACACTCAACGGCAGGTGTAGAAGAGGTCTCTGCGGAGTCTAGACCGTCTAAACCTCAGCTATACCCACTAACGATCTGGTGGTCCTTCGGGGGGTCATCATTCGCATTGTCTCTCTGCAGCGATAGGTCGACACGCGGCTCTCCGTTCTCTCCTTGCTTAAGGAGAGGTTAGGTATTTCTGAAGTAATGCGTGGTAGCGTTTAATTTTCTTGTACGATGCACTGGGTCATCCAATATTGCCTGCATGTCCTCATCAGCGTCATCCTGAGCCTTCTGTCGTATGGTTCCGGAGTTATCCCGTTGCTTCAGACGATTTAATTGATGCGGCGAGACCAGAAACATTTTCTGTGATGCTCTCAGTGTCATAATACACGTCTTACGGCGGAATATTCCAGCCACCAATTCGCCGAGAAACGGTATTACAGCTGCAATCAGCGGGAGAATTCCTCCTGTCTGGGTTTTCAATGTCTGTCGTTTGCGCTTTAATCCCACCTTCCGATCAGCCAACAGCCTGACGATTTTTTTCTGCTTCTTAAGTCTGTTGTATTGTGTTGTGGACAGCTTGAGGTTCCCTTTCAGCACATTTAAAGCAATCTCGCACAAGGTTTGTAGAAAGTCGGGAGAACAATGAGTTAGGATATCTTTACGTTTCTGGGGTGTGGAATGAAAAAGAGCCCCTAGTAACGGTGCATTTCTTTTTATGCGTACTGACATGTTGGTCACTTGTTCTTAGCTATGTAAACAGCCGGCCACTGTCCAGGAAGTAAACCTGTCCTGAGCCTGTATTGGTCTGGTGTGTCAGGGGTTAGGTCTACACATAAATAGCCGTGTGGTTGGCTCGTAGCATCTTCAAAACTCTCCATGAAAAAGGGCTTCTGTCCAAAGAAAATTTGACGGGCTAAATTTGCTACCTGCAATCTGTCACGTGGGTTTTTAAACAAGACCATATAATTACAATTAAGACTGATAGTTCGAGTATGTTTCCCCTTGAGAAACACATTCTGAGTCAGCATCATAACGCTCATGTTTCTATGGTGTCGATATTGTGTAAATATTTTCACGACCTCTGGATGCTCAGCTGCTTGAAAGAGTACATCATCGAGAATCAATAGATGCGATTGATCTGGGGGGAATAAAACATCATCTTCAAAGGAATGAGGCAATCCTTCGATGAATTTAATTGATTTATTTATCTTCATCAACTCCGTATACAATGGTTGTAATGAAGTGTAGATCCAAACAATATTTTCAGGTACAGAATCCATCACATGTAGACAATTAATCAAAACATTTTTTACAAAAAAAGACTTCCCACAGCCACTCGGGCCTACCACAAGACTTGAAAAAGGAGTTTTAAATCTTGGGTCAAAGTTAATCGCTTCCAGTTCACCCTGACGCTGCATTTTCCCCCCTCAAAAACCAAATGGTAGCGTCGTTCCGTCTGGGAACAACCTTCGCTTGTCATAGACCACCCTGAAAGTTTTGGTAAATGAGTGATTCCTCAGATGGAACCCGTTTTTATCACGTTTGATGGAATGCTGCGGTGCTTTGAGTACCTCGCCTCTCTCACCACCCAGGTAACCGTCAACGAGTCCCATCATTGTATCAAAATTCACCCTTTCACAGCATTCTATGGTTCGCGATATCCCCTTTGCTCTCATCACAACCTTCCCCCTGTGCTTTGTCTGATACGAGTAACTCTTTGGCCCCGCGGCAACAAACTCGTGAATGGTGTCCACTGGAGGGAGCTCGTTTGTCAAGTCACCCAAATAGCTACCTGTCGGCAGAGAGCTCTCGCCTTCGCGCACAACATAGATCACACTGTCTGTGTCAAGGTAGAGTACCCGTTCTTGGAGCTGGTGTAGGTATCTGAATAACTCTAGTCGTGCGTAAGCTGTTGTAAATGCGGCAACGAACACATTGGTGGTTTTGTTAGGGGGTGTTACACAGTTTTTGTTTTACCTCCATTGAATCATAACCATCTTGGGGTTCAGAAAGCTGAAGTATGTCACAACGAACTTCCCTGAAAACAGGAACTCAAAAAATTTGTCAGGGTGTTTAATGATTGAGGTTTGGGTTTGGTCATTTTTTTGAGCAAACTTCCCCCAAAGCGAATTCAAACACAGCTTGGCTACTTGACGCTTTGCCGGGTTTACTTTAATTTTTTCAGGGTCTAACTCTACACCCTGATTCGCCATGAAATCCTGGATGTATTTCTGTCTGTCCTCCTCGCTCTCTACACCCTCGGGATAACCTGAAGCTTCCTGCTTGGTCTTCAAAAAGGAGTTGACATACTTTGCAAAGATCTGATCACTATGCTGCTCAAAGTGCCACACCTCAACGATCTGATCGATTCTGTAGCCGTGTGAAAGGGCTTCTTTAACCTCTTCAGACACCCATACACCTGTTAAGGCTCTCTCAGTGTCAGTGTGGGTGCACCTATGTGTCTGATTGTTCTCCAATGCACATGTGCGACAGAGGGTGAATACAAGCTTTCCATGATCTGTTCTGAATGGTAGAATGGGGAAATAAAGACCACGAGGTGGTGAAATGACTGCTTTGATAAATCCATAATAATTTCTAGGATCAAAGTTTTCCCTGATTATGATCGGGTGCCCTACAGGAAAGCTTTTCGTCTTCTGAACAAATGGGTAAAGACTACACACGTCCTGGTAAAGAACCTGCTCACCGGGGGCTGCAGAGTACCTCAACCTGACTGCACATGTACGCCCTCCAAAAAGCGCTTCACGGGGGGTAAGTGGTGCAGGAGCCTGGTAGGTCATCATGAACTGCTTCACATCAGCGTTACTCTTCTTCATCTCTTCCCACACATGTTCCCACATCACCTCGAGCTCTATACCGTACACAGTCCTCAGCACATGCTCCCTCTCCATGGTCGCAGCGTAGAGCTGCCCATAAGGCACACCGGTCAATGGACTCAGCTGTCGGCTAGCGACAGGTGCTGCAGCCATGATGCTCACAGCCATGGAACTCAAACCCTATTTTACGCTCTCCTACCTCCAGGTAACAGTCTAAAAAGTATGATCCAATCTTTTTCTCACCACCTCTTAGAGCATGCTGTATTCTAACATTCCTTGTATTTGCAACATATTCTAACCACTCAATGGAAGCTGTGGAAAACTTTTTAAACTGTTCGCTGTAGTCTGTCGGTGAAGGAACAGCGAGAGTGTCCGCCTTCAGATGATTACTTTGAAACACTTTCATACAAGCACTTGCGATGGTGATCCTGTTAAAAGGGTCAATCTCACTGTCGTTAAAAAACTCCTGACGAAACCTTGTACATCCTTGTAGGAGTATCTCCACATCATTCTTACAGTAAAAGAGAGCCTCCTTTTTAAAGTCAAACACGCCCTTGCTAACCTCAGCGTACCATGTATAGAATTCCTCCTGCTCAGCACGATTCATTCGCTCAACACCGTAAAATGATGGCAGCGGGTAAGAACCTACATAGCTCAGATTATCAGAGGATGAGAAACGGTGTGGGAAATAGCCCTTGCTATGGTCAGGAAAACCGAGGGCTTCAGGCATTTTACTAAGCTTCATGGCAAGGAAAGATAGGCTGTCAATGAACCTCAAACCGTGATCAGGATCAGTGATGCTCAGAATTTTACACCCTTGCATAATGATGTCAGGATTTAAACCCATCTCCGTCATTGAATTCAGAACAAGGTAGGAATCAAAAGCTCTAGCATTATGGGCTACACATGTGTAATTCCGACGGCCTGGCCTCCTGATTTCTCAAATAAACTCCCGAATAGAATCACTGCCGTAGGCTGACCACTCCTCACCAGATGTGGACTTTGAACAGATCAGAAATGGAACATGCTCACCCTGCGCACCAGGGAAAGTTTCAATATCGTAAAAAATCACCTTCTCACTTATTTCGGTATCGACAGAACATGTCTGGATATAACATTTATGGTCTGATGCCGGCTGGTCCTTATCAAGCTTACCCCCACAAATCCTAGACTTCTTCCCTTGACACACATGCTTCTTGCCTGTTGTGAGACTCTGGTTATAGTTTAACCCACAGTTGGGACATTTCTTCACCTGATCACAATGACTGACCATCACACGCGCCCTGGGTTTTAGCTCAGGTACTTTATGTCTATCGTAACACGTCTGGTTCTTACAATATCTGTTACAGTCATGACAAAGAATCGGATTTGTAACCCCCTGAGCACACGCTGCATCATTGCAGACAGCGCACAAACCTTTGCATACATGATTGTATTTATGCCCTATAGGATCGAAACAGTAGTGGCAAATATCCCGAGCCCCTATAAAACCCTTCAAAAACCATTATTTTTCTGTTCAACAACTTCTCAAATTTGTGGATATCGCCTGATCTGACGGGGGGGTGATCTGAAAGGCCTGCACGCTGTTGCAACTCTCTACCGAGCTGTATAGCCGCATCGGAGCCGAGGCTAGGGTCTGCAACACAGGCTAAGCTAATAGCAAAACACAGTTTATCATCTCGACCATTGTTCACAATATGTAGGTGGCGTCTCTTCTTGTGTATAAGCTCGCAATCGAGAGACATTTCAGCTTTTCGTCTAGCTCCCCCGCTAAGATCACGCACTGTTTGAATTACAAACTCCAAACACTCTGTTGAGGCTATTTCAGCATTGGATTGCATCAGATCATCTAAAAACGTTTCGAACTGGTGCATGACGTTACTCCCCCCTTCATCGACAGAGAAAGTCACGCTGCGAGACACGCCGGGTCCATTAACCTTTATCTGCACAATATCGTTAGTGTTAACCAGCGGTGTCACCCGGTCTGATAAACCCCTGAGCATATTCATTATGTGATTATGAAATTCATACGGACACGGATGATCACCCTCAGGCCGGACAAAGTTGTGTCGGATCTCTATGTTATTGAATTCGTCACGTACATTGATCTGAAATTCTTCATCTTCCTGACTAGACGGTTGAGGACTATTTAGCTCCTGTGAGACATTCATAGTGACTGGTTGATGTTGCTATTTAAACACACGATCAAAAAAAAAAAAAAAAAGGACATGAACAAACATTCAGAGTCAGACAATACACACAAGCTGGAGAAAGCTCCAGACAGTCTCACAGCTAACCGGAGCGCCAAGGCGGGCGTTGGGCAGATCCGCTGAGATCCAATAGCAAACAGCTCCGCGCTTTGATCACGATCTATGATAAAGCGCAGGTAAAAGTCAGGAATATAATAAAATAAATACATATACGGTAATACCCGTATCTAAACAGTCAACAGAATTTAACAAGCAGTAAACTCACCTCAGAGCGGAGTTTCGCTTTGTAGCAACCCCCAGTGCCTTTTTCCCGCTCCAGCTCAAAACCAGCTCAGAGCAGCAACTGGAGTTGAGCGATACTAGTAGCTGTAACAGAGTATGTATGCTATGGTGAATCTATCGATAAGCCAGCCGCGAATCCATCTTGGTGCTATGAAACATCCGTAGACGATCGCACAATTGCGAGCTAAAAAAACATTTACTCACCTCGCTCCAAACCGATAATACAGGTCGCCGATGTGAAGATTTCCTGAAGTCGCTGTGAAGTTGATTTCACCGCTGAACCCGTAACTCCAGCTCTTAGCAGGGGAAGCTCGGGAATCCCGCCAGGACTCAGCTCTGACGCGGTCTGACAATGACGCGGGCTTCTGGGATTCCCCTCGAATGAAGCCGGTGATACAGTCTTCATGAAACCGCTGTTTTCTTTGTTCGTCGCAGCACCGCGCTCCGTGTCCTTAAGGTCGGATTGTTGAATGAGGTCATTCCAGCATGCTGTAGAGATTAACCGTTTTCCGACCGCCTTTTATACAGGTAAATGCCGCCCGGTGAGCACCGCCCAAACCGGTTTACCTGACTTGCGGACGTAGGTGAAGTCAGGGGCGTGATAAATACAGCGAATACAAAGCAGAGCAGGGGCGTGTCAAACGCTGATTGGTGGACTGTTTTTTATCTGTAACTTTAGTAGTTTGGTGGATTTCTTATTTCCAGCTTAAACCAACCAGGTTTAAAGTGATGTTTTTTTTTTGTTTTTTTTTCTTATCTGTTTTTAAAGACTATGTAATGGTGCATTTTTTAAAATCAACAAAAGGATGAGCATCTGCTTCAACATAGCTGTGGGTGAATAAATTCTCTTTTTAGTGCTCTTACAAGTTTAATTTATCATGGTTGAATTGTTAGAATCAGATGTAATGGTGTCTCTAGAGTGTTGGAGCTAATGTGGTTTTACATTAAAGTCAGGAAGCTAAAAAGCACCTTTTAACTGTTTAAAATAAAATGGAATGCTCAAGGAGTCATGTTGAGACAGAGCCCAGACCGTATAATATTAAAGGGACTTGTTCGGACATGTTCTGATGACACTGAGGAGTTAGAATCAAACCATTGGGGGCGCTATATATATACTATAGGCTGTAATGTTAATTTTGAACCACTAGAGGGAGGTATTTATATTTTTTGGTGTAATACTATTTATTGGAAGAGAACCAATTACCAATTATTATTACTATTTATTTTTACATTTGCATGTCATTTTAATTTTGAACCACTAGAGGGAGGTATTTTCACATTTGGGTGTAAAGTTACTTTGAACCACTAGAGTGAGGTATTTTCACATTTGGGTGTAATGTTATTTTGATCCACTAGAGGGGGGGCAATTATACAATAGGCTGTTATATTAATATTGAACCACTAGAGGGAGGTATTTTCACATTTGGGTGTAATGTTACTTTGATCCACTAGAGGGGGGCCAATTATACAATAGGCTGTTATATTAATACTGAACCACTAGAGCAGGGGTGGCCAACGTCGGTCCTCAAGGCCCACTATCCTGCATGTTTTACTTCTATCCCTGGTTCAGCACACCTGAATCAAATGATGGCTTGTTAGCAGGCCTCTGCAGATCTTTGCCATGCTGAGGAGGTGGTTGGAACATTTGTATCAGCTGTGTTGGAGCAGAGACACATCTAAAACTGGCAGGACACCGGCCCTTGAGGACTGGAGCTGGACACCCCTGCACTAGAGGGAGGTATTTGGATATTTCGATGTAATGCTATTTATTGGGCCACTAGGGGGAGGTATTTGTATATTTTGGTGTAATACTATTTATTGGGCCACTAGGGGGAGCCATTTTTACATTTGCATGTTATTTTAATTTTGAACCACTAGAGGGAGGTATTTATATATCATGGATCCGGAACCGGAAAGGGCTTGGGTCGCTGGAACCGGAAGGGGTGGGGGTCACCGGAACCGGAAAGGGGTTTTGACAGGGGTGTGGTCTATTTTGACAGGTGGGCGTGGCCATCGTTAGGGGCGTGGTCTGTTTTGACAGATGGGCGTGTTCTTCTATGACAGGTGGGTGTGTCCTATAGGCAAGAGGGACATGCCGACCGGAAGGGGGCGTGGCATACATTGACAGCTTATTTGCATTTTGACAGCCGGACGTGGCACCCGGGGGCGTGGCCTATTTTGACAGGTGGGCGTGGTAGCCGGAAGGGGGCGGTGTCTATTTTGACAGGTGGGTGTGGCAACCGGAAGGGAGCGGTGCCTATTTTGACATCAGTAATCACAATGTGCTTTCCTGGAGTGTAGATGAGGTCAAAATCATACCTCAGTAGCTTCATCATCAGTCTCTGAATCCTTGGTGACATTTCACTGAGGTTTTTCTTGATAATAGCTATCAGAGGCTTATGATATGTTTCTGCCACAAACTTTGGAAGGCCATAGACATAGCTGTGGAACTTTTCAAATCCATATACTAGTCCCAAGCTCTCCTTTTCAATTTGTGCATAACAACATTCAGCTGCAGTCATTGTCCTTGATGCATAAGCGACTGGTCTCCAGCTTTCTCCATCAGCCTGCAGCAACACACCTCCAATCCCATTAATTGATGCATCTGTAGACATCTTCTCAGAATCATAGAACATCAGGACTGGTTCTGTTGTTGGAATGTGTTTTAGTTTCTTACATTCTTCATCATGTTTATCAGTCCATTTGAACTCACTTTTCTCATGCAGCAACTGTCTCAGATGCACTGTTTTTGAAGACATATTTGGAATGAATTTTCCAATGAAATTAATCATTCCAAGTCCCCCGAGTACTCCTTTCTTATCTTCAGGGCAAGGCATCTCCAGTATTGCTTTAATCTTAGTGTCATCTGGCTTGACACCTGCCCCAGAAAGTTTATCTCCTTGAAAAATAATTTATTTGACCCCAAATTGGCACTTTGCTCTGTTCAGCTTCAGCCCATTTTTGTGAATTCTTTGTAGCACTTTTATGAGTCTTTCTAGATACTCCTTTATTTGTCCCACATCTGGGGGAAATGCCAGCTCTTACCAGCAGCAGTAAAAAGTCAAAGATTTAAAAAATAATAATGCTGTATATGCTGTACAGCATATATACATAAACATCCATATTGATAATAACAGTAACAATATGGAAATAAATTAACTAAATTAACTAACTAATAAATTAACGGAAAGAAAGTGATGGTACAGGGTGAACTACTGGGAACAGAGCTGATTATATAGTCTGACAGCAGCAGGAAGGAACGACCTGTGGTGTCTCTCCTTCAGACACCGGGGATGGAGGAGTCTGTTGCTGAAAGAGCTGTTCAGCGATGTTACTGTGGCATGCATAGGGTGAAGAGCATTGTCCATCATAGATGATAACTTGGCCATCAATCTCTTCTTGCTCACCACCTCCACTGCATCCAAGGATCCCCCAGCACAGAGCTGGCCTTCCTCACCAGCTTGTTTAGTCATTTCCTGTACGCTGCTAACTGATGTTGCTGTTCTGCAGCTGGTCCTCCATCTTATTCTTGTACTGAGCCTTGCCCTCTCTGATCTTTCTCTTCAGCTTCCTCTGCACAACCCTCAGCTCATCTTTGTCCCCTGACTTAAAGGCACTCCTTTTCTGTTTTAGTAGTGCCTTAACGTCAGGAGTAATCCACGGCTTATTATTGGAGAAGCATCGTACAGTCCTGCTGGGGACAGTGGTCTCCACACAGAAGTTGATGTAGTCTGTGATGCTCTCCGTTAGCTGATCGATGTCCTCCCCACAGTCATCACTAAACACATCCCACACAGTTCTGTCAAAACAATCTTTTAGAGCCTCCTCAGCTTCAGCAGACCAGATCTTCACCGAGTGTTTGATTACCGGTTGTCTGTGAACCAGAGATTTGTACTGAAGATGGATCAGGTTATGATCAGATCTGCCCAGGGGGGGTAGGGATGATGCTTGGTATGCATTCTTGGTGTTGACAAAAAGCAACTCCAGTATCTTATTATCCCTGGTGTGGCATGTAACATACTGGGTGAATGTAGGCAGTGTTGATGAAGGAGAGCCATGATTAAAGTCCCCAGAGATCAGGAAGAGGGCCTGTGGATGCTGTGTCTGCAGTCTGCTTGTCACAGAGTGTAAAACATTACACGCTGTATCAGCTCTAGATGAGGGAGTGACGTAGCATATTATCACGATGACATGCGAGAATTCCCGCAGCAGGTAGTACGGCCTCATACTAACCGCTAACAGTTCAATATCCTTACTGCAAAGCTGTTCTTTCACAGTAATGTGTTCAGGTTTACACCATCTGTTGTTAACAAACACAGCCAGGCCCCCTCCTTTTCCTTTACCACTCTCCTTCGTCCTGTCAGCACGTAGATGCATGAATCCATCCAGAGATGAGAGCATCTGGCGTTACGTCTGTTAGCCATGCCGTCAGTTCATCAAGCTTGTTAGACAGAGACCTGACATTACCCATGATGATGGAGGGTAGGGCAGGTAGACAGCGTTTTCGTCTCAAACGACACACAGCTCCTCCACGACATCCTCTCCTCTTCCTCCTCAGCTCACGGGGGACATCGGGTCTGCTAGCATGTAGCGCCGTTATGTTGTTGTTGAGTGCTAATAGCTGATCTCTAGTGTATACGTTATTATGGCAACGCATAGTCTCCGTAAGCAAACACAGGATAAAAAAATACGAAAAAAGGTGCCAAAAAAAGTACAAACTCATAAAAAAGTTATTAATAAAAGTAAAGTACCATATCTATGAAATATAACAGCAAAAAAGTGATGAAAATTTAAGAAAAAAAACAAAAACGAAGGAAAACTAACCGGAGCTGCTGTAACTTGCTGCTACCATTCTTGAAGGGGGGGGCGCAAAAAAACAAACTTAAATCTCTTAATCTTAATCTTTCATTGTGCTGCTCCAAGGTATTTCCCCATAATATGACATCATCCACATACACATGTACTCCTGCAATCCCTTCAGTGATGTACTCCATAGTCCTGTGGAACACTTCAGGAGCTGATGTGATCCCAAATGGCATTCTTTGGTACAAATAGCACCCGAATGGTGCAATATTTAGCACTCTCTTCATCCAACTTGATCTGCCAAAAACCCTTGGGATGCATCCAATTTGGTCAAATGTTTTGCACCAGCCATTTCACTTATTATTTCTTCTCTTGTATGTAATGGGTAATGTTCTCTTTTTATATTATCATTCAGGTCTTTAGGATCCATACAAATCATCAGATCTCCATTTGGCTTCATGACACAAACCATTGAATTCACCCACTCTGTTGGTTCCTCCACCTTCTTATGACTCCCATTAAGGTCATTCTTTCCAGTTCCTGGTTCAGTTTGTCCCTAAATGCCCCTGGAACTCGTCTAGGAGCAGGTTTTGCATCCTCCTTGAGTTGTATTTATAAGTGACAGGTAAGGCACCAAATCTTTTAAAAATGTCTGGGTATTGACTTACAATGGTCTCTATACTGCTTTGTGGATCACTGTTGATGCAATAAACTCTCTGGACCAACCCCAGCTTTTCACATGCTTCATCACCCATCAGTGAATCATAATCTTCAGGCACCACTACAAACATCAAGTAATGTTCTTTTCCTTTAACATTTGCTTGAACTTTGCACCTGCTTTTGGTGATGATGGGATGTCCATTGTAAGCTTTGAGTGTGCTTTTTTCCTGGATAAATAAGTGGCTTTACTCTCATGGCTTTAATATCCCACTCACTTATTAAATTGGCTTTCGCTCCGGTGTCTAACTTGAAAGTAATAACAGTTCCATTCATTTGCAGAGGTACTGTCCACTTATCCTCTTTTTTGTTATTTCCTCTGCACTTTACACCACCTTTTGACATATCTTCATCATACTCAACCATGCCCACAAAAAAAGGATCACTTAGAGAGGCTTTCTCCACCAAGTGCACAGGACCACTCTTTTCCAATTTCTTCTTAGAGAAGCATTGTTTTGCAAAGTGATTTAGTCCATTGCATTTATTACACACAAATGCCGGACAGTGTTTCCCTGCATGTTGAATGGCACATCTTTTACAGTTAAGTCACTGAATCTTTTTTATCTTTATTTTCTCCCTGTCTCTGCTTGTATGAACCAGTTGTAACAGCTGTAATATTATGCTCTTGCTCTTTTACTCCATCACTGAAAGTCTTAACATGTTGCAGGGCTATTTCACTTGCATGGCAAATATCCACAGCTTTACTTAAAGTGAGGTCAGTTTCTCTTAATAGTCTTTCTCTCACTTTTTTCTCCTTCACTCCAAAAACTACTTGATCACGAATCAGTGAATCTTGCAAAACTGAAAAGTTGCACGTTCTTGCTTGTAACTTTAAATCTGTGAAATATACATCAAAGCTTGATGTTGCAGACGTGCACAAAACACGTATCTCTCGAACGTATCATTTTTCTTTGGTGAGCAGTGCTCATCAAACTCTTTTATTACAGCATCAAACTTGTCTCTGTTTTCTTCTTCATCAAAGACAAAGGTATTAAACACTTCCATGGCCTGAGGTCCAGCAGTCCAGTCTTACGTATGTCTGACTCATGCTGAGTCAAAGGCCAAGCGAAATAAGTGGGTTTTAAGAAGAGATTTAAAAATGGACAGTGAAGAAGCCTGCCTGATCTGCAGTGGCAGCTAATTCCACACAGAGAAAGCTCTGTCCCCCTGAGTTTGCTCGCTACCCGCAGTACATCCAGGAGCAGCTGGTCTGCTGACCTGAGGGACCGTGTGGAGGACAAACAGAGACTGCAGCGTGTGGTGTGCTCTGCTGAGAAGGTGATTGGCTGCAGACTCCCATCTCTGCAGGACCTGTACACCTCCAGGACACTTGGGCGTGCAGGTCGGATCACAGCCGACCCTTCTCACCCTGGACACAGACTGTTTGACCTGCTCCCCTCATGCAGGAAGGTCCGGTCCATTCGGACAAGAACAGTTTCTTCCCCTCTGCTGTTGGACTCATGAACAATAACCCTAAGACTGTTCCCACCACCCGCTCTGTTTCAGTCACATGACCCTGTGCTGTGTTTTTGCACCTGTCTGATTTTGCACTGATCATTACCTGCTCTCATGTATATATATTTTTCTGTATACCCTATTTTATTTTTATTTTATGTATTGTATGCTTAGAAGTGTTTTTTACGTTTGCACAAAGTACCGCAGCAATTTCCTAATGTTGTGAACCTGTTCACACATATGGCAATAAACCCTTTCTAATTCTGATTCTATTTTTACTGTAAAGAAAAAAGAAAGGCTAAGAAAAAAACAGCAAACTATTTTTATAATAGGGGAAAAAGGAAAGGCTAACAAAACCACCTGCATAGTTTGTTTCATCCCCTTTCCGAACTAGCAAAACCATGTTGGTTCTCTTCCAATTTGTAACGGGCACAAAGCAAGAAAAACTCCGATGCATCTGGGTTTTTCTTGCTTTGTGCCTGTTAAAAATTGACATAGACACGCCCCAGTAAACATTTCACCCCCAGTGATTTTAGAAATATTAGGAAGGGTTGTGTCTCGAAATCCCATTAGCGTTAGGTCTGGCATAAGAGATCAAGTCCTCCCACTCCTAAGCCTGTGGGAGGTTTTGGAGGCTGAGGGCTGTCCAGGGACGTTTCCTGGACCTGGAAACATTGGGGGCTGAGCCCACACCCTCTTAGAGGAATCTGGAGAAACCTAAACCTAGTAAAAAAGGCTTTTTTTAAAAGCTTTCTTCAGTATTGTGGCACCTTGTTTAAGACAAATACAGTGATATGTACTTCAAAATGTATTTATTTTCAAACTTATTTTTAAAAAAAAATTTTACCTGAAAAAAGTTAGTTCTGTGTCAGGTTGCATGGTGGACCTCTGTGTCTGCTGCTCTTTTCATCATTCTCTGTCCTGTCTAGGTCATTATATAGTTTTAAGTAGAAAAGCACACAGAGAGCGCAGACCTCCACCAAGGCAGCTCAGTCCCAGTCAAGTCAGTGGAACTAAAGTAAAACTGTTGATCTAATCAGTGCTGTAGTCTAGTTTATTCTGGTAATATAGTCTGATTTTGTTTCATCCCAGACAATCCATGCATGTTCAATTAACCATAATCGATTAATTAACATGCACCTGTGGAATGGTCGTTAAGACCTTAACAGCTTACAGAAAGTAGGCATTTAAGGTCACAGTTCTAAAAACGCAGGACACTAAAGAGACTGGTCTACCGACTGGGAAAAACACCCAAAGAAAGATGCCCAGGGTCCCTGCTCATCTGCGTGAACGTGCATTAGGCATGCTGCGGGGAGGCATGAGGACTGCTGATGTGGCTAATGTCCGCACTGTGAGACGCCTAAGACAGCGCTACAGGGAGACAGGAAGGACAGCTGATCATCCTCGCAGTGGAAGACCACGTGTAACAACACCTGCACAGGATCGGTACATCCGAATATCACACCAGCGTGACAGGTACAGGATGGCCAGAACAACTGCCCGAGTCACACCAGGAACACACAATCCCTCCATCAGTGCTCAGACTGTCCGCAATAGGCTGAGAGAGGCTGGACTGAGGGCTTGTAGGCCTGTTGTAAGGCAGGTCCTTACCAGACATCACCAGCACTAACGCCGCCTATGGGCACAAACCCACCTTCGCTGGACCAGACAGGAGTGGCAAAAAGTGCTCTTCCCTGATGAGTCACGGTTTTGTCTCACCAGGGGTGATGGACGGATTCGTGTTTATCGTCGAAGGAATGAGGGTTACACCGAGGCCTGTACCCTGGAGCGGGATCGATTTGGAGGTGGGGGGTCCGTCATGGTCTGGGGCGGTATATCACATCACCATAGGACTGAGCTTGTTGTCATTGCAGGCAATCTCAATGCCTTGCGGTACAGGGAAGACATCCTCCTCCCTCATGTGGTACCCTTTATCCATGCTCATCCGGACAGGGTGAGAGCTAGGGCCATTCCCCCCAGAAATGTCCAGGAACTTGCAAGTGCCTTGGTGGAAGAGTGGGGTAACATCTCACAGCAAGAACTGACAAATCTGGTCCAGTCCATGAGGAGGAGATGCACTGCAGTACTTCAAGCAGGTGGTGGCCACACCAGATACTGACTGGTACTTTTGATTTTGAGCCTCCCTTTATTCAAGGACACATTATTCTATTTCTGTTAGTCACATGTAACATTTTTAGTTTATGTCTTATGGTGTTGACTCTTTTAGTGTTCATACAAATATTTACACACATTAAGTTTACTGAAAGTAAAAACAGTTGAAAGTCAGAGGAAGTTTATTTTTTGCTGAGTTTATTTCTTTTCTTTTCAACCCCATAAATTTTTCAAAGTCATCATTGTTTAGGAATTTCTCATTCAGAGTACGCATCCATAATTTTTAGGCCTGTCAAACGAATACACATTTTAATCTATTTGATCACAGGGTAGCTGTTAACTAACCATGAGTAATTATTCCTAAATATGACCCCAAAAATAAGAAAAGAAAAAAAAAAGTACCAGTTTGGGTGGAAATAAAGGATCAAAACAGAAGCCGCTGTTTTTGTTTTTGTTTTTTCTTGTTTTCAAGGAAATGCAAGAGGGATGCATGGAACTTTTGTTTTGAATTCCACTATCACATCTACGCCTCCTTTGAACCAATAATCAATAATAGCCAGTTGCCTAGGCAAAATACCTGATTAACATTTTCTGAATATAAAGCTGAACACTTCTTATTAATTATAGACAACTCCGAGCAGGGGTGGACTGGGACAAAAATTCAGCCCTGGCATTTTCTGTCCAGACCAGCCCACTACATTATCAGACAACACTACATAAAGTCCACAAATCTCGCAGCATCTCCTCTCATGCATACTACAGTACAAATGAGAGTCATGTTCCTTGATAGCAGTTAACAAATAAAGCACAAAACTGTGAACTCAAGGACTAAAACTGACAGCTAAGGCAATCAATCACTCAGTATTTATTCATTATAGTCTCAACAGAAAAATCAAGTATGAATTCATAAAACATAAGACACATGATATACTCAAATCAGAGACGTCTCAGTAGTAGCCAAAAAGTGAAGTGGAGGCAGTGAGAGAACAAGCCCCAAAAAAGAAAAAGAAAAATGTCCAAAAATTGTTTGCCTGTTTAAATGAATGACCAATCACAAAAAGGAAACGAGGGATTCGAGGGTCATTTGTACTTCACATTGCATTGAATTATCTAATGCAAATCTTTAATTTTGTTTTTCTCAAAATGAGATTTTTTTCCAACATTCAAAGCGAATAATCTTAAAATCAGTTATACCTATATAAACCAAACGTTCCACCATTGTTCTATGCTATGAGCTGATAAAAATTAGAGCAATTTGTCAACACATCGTTCTAAAAAATATATATCTGCTATTTTGTGTAACAAAAACAGGCAAAAAATGAGTTTTTTGGAGCTACTTACACTGTTTTTTTATTTTTGAAGTAATGAAATTAAATAAACTTATTTCCCTCTGTAAAAAGTTTTTGAAGTTTTTTCTAATCATATAACATACACTACCGTTCAAAAGTTTGGGGTCACCCAAACAATTTTGTGTTTTCCATGAAAAGTCACACTTATTCACCACCATACGTTGTGAAATGAATAGAAAATAGAGTCAAGACATTGACAAGGTTAGAAATAATGATTTGTATTTGAAATAAGATTTTTTTTACATCAAACTTTGCTTTCGTCAAAGAATCCTCCATTTGCAGCAATTACACCATTGCAGACCTTTGGCATTCTAGCTGTTAATTTGTTGAGGTAATCTGGAGAAATTGCACCCCACGCTTCTAGAAGCAGCTCCCACATTTACCACATTAGCAATGTATAGAGTGTATTTCTTTAAAGTTAAGACTAGTTTAAAGTTATCTTCATTGAAAAGTACAGTGCTTTTCCTTCAAAAATAAGGACATTTCAATGTGACCCCAAACTTTTGAACGGTAGTGTATATGATTAGAAAATTAAAGAAAAATTCAATCTGTCTCTCACCAAGTTTGAGATAAATTTAAAAATATCCAAATTAGCACATTTTAACCAAATTACAACTCATTTGCATATTTAAACAAAATTTATATCAAAACTTCTAATACAAAAGATGTTTGTTTTAATACTAGGATTAAGTTTGTCAAGTTTCATGAAGGTATCTTGAAGCTAACTGTAGCGTCTCCCCTTAATGTTTACTGTTGCTATGGCAACCAGAGACCCTGCCGTTAGTAGCTGTTAGCCAGCTTAGCTAAATCATCTGAACAATAATAACCGAATGTATCAAAATTGGGCATATTTAACTAAATCCACCGCAACTACCAACAGTCAGCCCTTCAACTCTGGGCTAATATGTTGTCACAAGTATTCAGTTCTTCAGGTCACATCACAGTCAATGTAAAACCGTTTTAGACTTTATTTTGGGCATGTCTAAAAATGTAGCCGAGCCAACCCCATGCTAACGTTACTTACCATGCATATCTCCACTTGCTCCTCGCGCAGCAGCACCTGCTGCTGGGGTGGTGACCCCGGCACCAAATAGGTCTGTCAACCTTAAACATTTAGCAGCTTCCACCTCCAGAGATTTCAGCTTTTTGAACCGTACTTTTTCAGCGCCATTTTCAGCTGAGCAGCATCCTGTCCCACCACTCCGGCCCATGTCATGAGGCCCCGCCCACCCTGGTTTGTGTTGTGACTGACAGCACTGTCATGGCTCTCATAGGCTGTCAGCCCATGATTGTTTGACATGACAAACATAGACCAATAATATGTGTGATGCTGGCAACACACTGCTAGCCCTCTGTAGCCAAATGGCAGGTGTTATGCCGAGAAATGCATGCCTGCCGAAAATTGCATCCCCTGCCGCGGGAACGCGCATCGTTCAAAACTCCCTGATAACGAAAACAGATTAAAATATCTGCGACGCGGCAGCTTTTAAATATATTCGTAATATTACCATGTTTCCTATGCATGTACGTCCTGAAAATGTACTGTTTTATGGCAGATAAATGTAAAAAAGGACGACTTTGACACCTTTTATCTGAATACGTTTAACTTTACTGTTTTAACATCACAGTGTCTCAGGAGTATCTTTTGGTCCCCCGCTGTTAATGGGTCACATTCTGCGCTTTTTCTACCAACAGCGTGATAGTTAAAGCATTGTATAACATCTAAACTTTTTAAAATGGAGGTAACAGGTTAGCTGAGGTTCAGGAGCAAGGCCACGCCTCAAACCCGCTTCAGATTCTAATCAGTCTTAACTCGATTCACCCGGTACCTCACGCCCGCGCTACATCTCTAATCACGTCTCACTCTCAGCCCCTCCCCCGACCGTCCCCTCTAGGCTCGAACCCCTATTCTCTTTCCACAGCCATTCCCCCTCCAACGGCCTCCTTCCTCAATCAACCGCCCTTCCCCGGTTCATTATGCGCTACATCAGCAGATCCTCCAAGGTAATCACATTGACCTAGCCCTCCTCCTTCACCCCTCCTTGGGCCTCTCGGGCCAGCCCCGGGAATTATTAACTAGTTTAGGGCCTATGCAGCTGGGCCCGCCCCTCACCCCCCGCTCCTGGGACCTTACCCCGGTCGAGTTCCCCCTGGCCTTCTCCTTTTACCGGGACACCATCTGCTCCTTGTTCCCTGACCGGTGGCCCAAGCTGGACGATTACCTGTCCATCGTGCTGGACTTGGCTCTCCGGTTCGGGGGCACGGGGTTCTGGTCATGCATAACCTTTTTTCCTCCCAGGCTGCAGGCCGGCTCGCCCAGTTCAACCAGGGGACGTACTGAGGGCGCGCTCAACTCTGAGCTCTATTGCCGCGTTTTTGCAGCTCGGGCTTCCCTGTCCTGCAGCCTTTGCGGCGACCCCTCCCACCCCGCCACCGCTTGCACTTCTATCGCCCCCCTCCGGTCCCGGGCCCCCGTGGCCCGTAGCTCGGGGGCCCCTGACCGCCTGTCCGTCGCCGCTCCTCCCCCTCCACTCATCCCTAGACCCTCGCTTACCATGGCCAATGCCCCAGCCCCTGGGGGCGTCGACAGGCATGGCTGTCCTCTGCTGTATCAGGGGGGCCGGATGGTCTGCAACAATTTTAATGGGCAGGGCTGCTCTTCCACGAGCTGCAGGTTTTGGCACTCATGCTCCTTGTGTGGTGGGGCTCACTCCAGGGGCTCCTGCCCCCACAACCCAACCCCACTGCCCGACTGACTAGCCCCCCACCTCACCACACCCATCATGGTGAGGGCCCTCCCTACCGCCCTGGCCACTTTCGCCCTGGCCAGCCACCTCGATAAGGAGTTTGTTGATTTTTCTAGTCCAGGGGTTCACCCACGGGTTTCAGGTCCTCCCTGATAGTTCGGCCTCTTGCACCAACCTGCGGTCTGCCCTCTCGAAGCCCGACGTTGACGATTCTCTCCTCCGCAAGGAGGTAGAGGAGGGGTTCATGATCGGCCCTTTCAGTCGCCCCCCCTTTCCCAGTCTCCCGAGTTAGCCCCTTGGGTGTCGCCACTCGAAAATACTCCGGCAAGAAACGTCTGATCATCGACCTGTCAGTGCCTCATGGTTCTCCTGTGCCTAGCATCAACAGCCTTATCCCCTTTCCAGATTTTTCAATGCAGTACGCTACAATCGATCACGCCATCGGCCTTATCCGCCTGGCGGGCCAGGGCTCCTGGCTCACCAAGGCGGACATTACTAGCACTTTCAGGGACCTCCCCCTTCACCCAGACTTCTGGCGTTTTTTTTTTTTCAGCGTCCATTGGAAGGGGGCTTACTACTTCGCGGTCCGGCTCACCTTCGGCTGCAGAAGTAGTCCCAGGATCTTTGATTCGCTCTCGAGGCCCTCTGCTGGGTATTGCTTAATACATACCATCTGCTATATGTCCTTCACCTCCTGGATGACTTCTTGGTCATCACCCCCGCTTCCTCTCCATCCCATTCGGGGCTTCGCGCTCTCACGGAGGCCTTCTCAAACATAGGTGTCCCTCTCTGACGAGAAGACAGTGGGGCCCCTTACCTCTCTGGGGTTCTTGGGCATCACCGTCGACTCCAGGCTTCTCTGCCGCTCAAAGGTCCACCGGATCTCCCTCATCCTATCAAACTTTCTCCTCTAACCTTTGCTCTAAACAGCAACTGCTGTCTCTCCTGGGTCATCTTAACTACGCCATCCGCATCCTTCCCCAGGGTCGGTCCTTCCTGTCCCACCTTCTGTCCACTGCCGCTAGCGTGCCATGCCTCCACGGTCGGCTCGCCCTCACTGAGCCCTGTCTTACAGAGATGCGGCTCTGGTGCAATTTTCTCTCCTCCTGGAACGGTATCTTTCTTTTATCACGATTTTGACTCCCTTCCCGAAGACATACAGCTCTTTACTGATGCTGCCCCTTCCATCAGTTTTGGGGGCTACTACCAAGGGAGGTGGTTCGCTTCAGGCTGGCCCCCAGAGTCCCTTCAGCCCCAGTCCACCCTCCCTTCCTCTGCTCTCCACAAGCTTTACCCCATCGTAATAGTGGCCCTTCTTTGGGGACACGAGTGGTCGCAGAACTCTATCCTCATTCACTCTGATAATGAAGCTGTCGTAGAAATTAACAAAGGTCGATCTCGCTCCCCAGCTATCATGCAGTTCATCCGCAGACTCTCTCTCTTATCAGCCCATTACCAGTTCATACTTTGCGCAGCTCATATCCCCGGTCACCTAAACTCCATTGCTGATTCTCCTTTCTCCTTTCAGAAATTCAGATCCATAGCGCCTGCCGCAGACCTCAACCTGACTCCAGTCCCACCATTTTCAGCCACCATCTTCAATTGACGCCACAACCTCACCCATCTCGCAGAACTTCATCATTGACAGCCTCTCACCCGGTACCCTCTCTGTTTACCTGTCCGGCTGGAACCTCTTCATGGCCTTTCACGTACTGTATGGTCTTTCCCTTCTCTTACTCCTTTTGTCTGCCAGTTCATCTCTCAGTCCAGAAAATCCACGTATCCACCATTAAATCATATCTATCAGGAATCAGCTTCTTCATCAAGCTGGCAACAGGTAACCCCTGTCCAGCTCTCGACCTTGGCCACATTTCGATGTTTTTGAAAGGTCCTAAAAAGCTAGAACAACCCTCTGCTGCTCATCGCTTACCGCTCACCTCCAACCTCCTCACCCGTTGCATTCTCACGCTTCGTTCCGGTTATCTATCCCCCTTCATCGACCTGACTTTTCAGTCCATGCTCTTGCTCGGTTATTTCGGTTTCCTGCGTTCTGAGTTTGCCCCCTCCTCTTTTAGACACAACCCCCTCTATTCACCCATATCTCAGACATTTCTATCCTTAGTCAGGACACCCTCATTTACACCCTACGTAGAAGTAAAACAGACCAGCTCAGCACCTCCGTCCAAATACACTTGTTCTGCCTCAGTCCTAGCCTCAGCCCCTACGAACCAATCACTTGCTACATGCAGTCTGGATCCTCTGCTAACGCCTCTCATTTCGACCCACTTTTCATTACCGAATTGGGTAGCCCCACTACCCGGTTCTGGTTCTTTAATCACTTCCGCCAGATTCTTCGCCGTTCCAGTATCTCCCCCGATTTTTACTCCATCCATTCAATCCGCATAGGTGCAGCTACCTCAGCTGCCAGGTCAGGAATATCAGACATCATCTAAATCTTAGGTCGTCGGTCCTCTTCAGCATACCGGACCTACATTCGTAATCTGCACCATGCTCATTCTCTTCTGTTAATCTCTCCGAAAAGACCTTTTTTGGGTGTCCTGAGCAGGCTCGGAAAGACGATTTCCCGAAGACTGCACCCCCACACCGAGTCTTCCTCTGGGTCTGCGGCGACGCCTCTCCCCAGAGCATTCAATTCTACATGCCTTCAATAAACTGTTAAATTCTGAATCTGTAGCGTGGTCCTTGCTTGTGAATCAGCGATTGAAGGCTGATATGGGTGCAAACAGGACACAATGCAGCCTACATAAGAAAACATTTTATCTGCTGATGATGGCAGAGTACGCAATTTTATCGGTTGGTCTAAACTCTTAATTAATAGCCTACATAAATTATGTAAAATACACCATATGCCCCCTAAATGTCCGTTATGGAAGACAAGAAAATCATGTTTTGTTCTTGTGGTTGGGGGGGTCAGTACCTGGAAATGTTATGAACTTCATTATTTTAATTATCAAAGTACAAAAACCTCCTCCCCTGGTTGTTTGTGTATGCCCCCTTCAAGAACTGTAAATAGAACCCAGATATTCAACTTTCCCTATAGTGTACCATCCTTTAACCCAAAAATACATGGGACAGGTTTGAAAATCACACCAGCAGCCCAAAGATCATGCATTGTTCTATAAAAATATATTTATGCCACACATAAATCTCTATAATAACAGGGCATCTTTTGGAAATGGAGATTTGAAGGCTGCCACAGTAAGCACCTCCTCTCTTTTTAACCCAAAAGTTGTCCTATAGAGCTGGAATTCACACCAGTAGCTCATAAAGAAAGTGGAATTTTATAGAAAACATTATCATTCATAGCAGTCTAATTATTATAACTTGCTACTTATTTGATATAGCAGGGGATGCATTTCTCGGCAGGGCAAATTATGAGGTTGCCGAGAAATGCATCCCCCTTCTTTTGAACCCAAAAATTGGCCTACAGAGCTGGAATTCACACCAAATGCTCATATAGAAAGTTGAATTAAATAGAAAATTTTCTTGTCTTCCATAACGGACATTTAGGGGGCATATGGTGTATTTTACATAATTTGTGTGGGGTATTAAGAGTTTTTAGACCAAGCGATAACAAAATTGCATACTCTGCCATTAACAGCAGATAAAATGTTTTCTTATGTAGCTACATTGTGTCCTGTTTGCACCATATCAGCCTTTAATCGCTGATTTAAAAAGTTTAGATGTTATACAATGCTTTAACTATCACGCTGTTGGTAGAAAAAGCGCAGAATGTGACCCATAAACACCAAAAGATACTCCTGAGACACTGTGACGTTAAAACAGTAAAGTTAAGCGTATTCAGATAAAATGTGTCAAAGTCGTCCTTTTTTACATTTATCTGCCATAAAACAGTACATTTTCAGGACGTACATGCATAGGAAACATGGTAATATTACGAATATATTTAAAAGCTGCCGCGTCGCAGATATTTTAATCTGTTTTCGTTATCAGGGAGTTTTGAACGATGCGCGTTCCCGCGGCAGGGGATGCATTTCTCGGCATAACACCTGCCAATTGGAGGGAATTTAGAGAGAGGGGGAAAAAAAAACAAAAAACAGCAGACCGGCCCACATCCGGTCAACGGCCCACCGGGATGATGCCCCGGTATCCGGGATGATGCCCCGGTATCCGGGATGATGCCCCGGTACCCGGGATGATGCCCCGGTATCCGGGATGATGCCCCGGATAGATGATGCCCCGGTATCCGGGATGATGCCCCGGTACCCGGGATGATGCCCCGGACAGATGATGCCCCGGTATCCGGGATGATGCCCCGGTATCCGGGATGATGCATCCGGGATGATGCCCCGGTATTCGGGATGATGCCCCGGATAGATGATGCCCCGGTATCCGGGATGATGCCCCGGTATCCGGGATGATGCCCCGGTATCCGGGATGATGCCCCAGTATCCGGGATGATGCCCCGGATAGATGATGCCCCGGTATCCGGGATGATGCCCCGGTATCCGGGATGATGCCCCGGATAGATGATGCCCCGGTATCCGGGATGATGCCCCGGTATCCGGGATGATGCCCCGGATAGATGATGCCCCGGTATCCGGGATGATGCCCCGGATAGATGATGCCCCGGTATCCGGGATGATGCCCCGGTATCCGGGATGATGCCCCGGTACCCGGGATGATGCCCCGGTATCCGGGATGATGCCCCGGATAGATGATGCCCCGGTATCCGGGATGATGCCCCGGTACCCGGGATGATGCCCCGGACAGATGATGCCCCGGTATCCGGGATGATGCCCCGGTATCCGGGATGATGCATCCGGGATGATGCCCCGGTATTCGGGATGATGCCCCGGATAGATGATGCCCCGGTATCCGGGATGATGCCCCGGTATCCGGGATGATGCCCCGGTATCCGGGATGATGCCCCAGTATCCGGGATGATGCCCCGGATAGATGATGCCCCGGTATCCGGGATGATGCCCCGGTATCCGGGATGATGCCCCGGATAGATGATGCCCCGGTATCCGGGATGATGCCCCGGTATCCGGGATGATGCCCCGGATAGATGATGCCCCGGTATCCGGGATGATGCCCCGGATAGATGATGCCCCGGTATCCGGGATGATGCCCCGGTATCCGAGATGATGCCCCGGATAGATGATGCCCCGGTATCCGGGATGATGCCCCGGTATCCGGGATGATGCCCCGGATAGATGATGCCCCGGTATCCGGGATGATGCCCCGGATAGATGATGCCCCGGTATCCGGGATGATGCCCCAGTATCCGGGATGATGCCCCGGATAGATGATGCCCCGGTATCCGGGATGATGCCCCAGTATCCGGGATGATGCCCCGGATAGATGATGCCCCGGTATCCGGGATGATGCCCCGGTATCCGGGATGATGCCCCGGATAGATGATGCCCCGGTATCCGGGATGATGCCCCGGTATCCGGGATGATGCCCCGGTATCCGGGATGATGCCCCGGTACCCGGGATGATGCCCCGGTACCCGGGATGATGCCCCGGACAGATGATGCCCCGGTATCCGGGATGATGCATCCGGGATGATGCCCCGGTATTCGGGATGATGCCCCGGATAGATGATGCCCCGGTATCCGGGATGATGCCCCGGTATCCGGGATGATGCCCCGGTATCCGGGATGATGCCCCGGTATCCGGGATGATGCCCCGGATAGATGATGCCCCGGTATCCGGGATGATGCCCCGGTATCCGGGATGATGCCCCGGATAGATGATGCCCCGGTATCCGGGATGATGCCCCGGATAGATGATGCCCCGGTATCCGAGATGATGCCCCGGATAGATGATGCCCCGGTATCCGGGATGATGCCCCGGTATCCGGGATGATGCCCCGGATAGATGATGCCCCGGTATCCGGGATGATGCCCCGGATAGATGATGCCCCGGTATCCGGGATGATGCCCCAGTATCCGGGATGATGCCCCGGATAGATGATGCCCCGGTATCCGGGATGATGCCCCGGTATCCGGGATGATGCCCCGGTATCTGGGATGATGCCCCAGTATCCGGGATGATGCCCGGTCCACCCCTGACTCCGAGCATCCTCCTCATGGGACTACCCCACAACATAGAGTGTCTTCAGTCAGAAGCTTTTACAGCTATCATGATCTACACCAATTCCTTGAATATACTTAATTCCTCTCTGGGATCAATAAAGTATGTCTGAGTTGAAGTTTTCTCTCAAAAATAGAGGAATTATTTCTTTATTAACACTGCGATGCATGTGCAAATTAGCTTGTTTGTTAGCCAGGGTTTAGTGATCGCTGCAAATTGCTGCATTTCTAATCATCTCGTTCCAATTGCTTCTTTAGATCGCTTGCAACCAAAAACATCTTTCATTTTGCCTTCAACGAAGTTGATGGAGTAGAACTTCCAGGGTTTGTTTCTATCGAAGCGATTTGTGCAACCAACAGCATAAGACATAATCAAGTCTCTATGGTCCACGAAGAGACGTTCCTATGGACCGGAAGATGCAGTGTGGCTGTGCCATGCTGTTTACGTGAGCACCGAGCACTGGGAAGCAGAGCAGGTTGAATTGTGGGATAACCAGGGCGAGTCAATCTGTGCATGCGTTAAAGCATTTATTCGCTTTGATTGATTTTTGTACAATGCTCTGATGGCTTTTCTCTGTGCTATTATAGAAATGTAAGCTTTTATTGTTGTTTAGGTCTAGTGTGTATCGTCTTTTCCTTCAGCAAAGCACTTTAGTCACTTTACAGGATTGTGGAAAGTGCTCTATTAATAACTGACTGATTGGTTGACTGATTGTAAATCCTTAAGTATCTGTATTTGTAAATATATGTATTTCCTGGAATATTAAATATCCCAAAAACCATATTTCTCCCCCCTTGTTGACAATTGACATGTTTCATGACATTTGACAACTTAGCTTTTAGTCAGTAATTTGGTAATGTCTCATTTTCCAAAAGCAGGCACTGAAAAATCATGTCACTTTATTCCCAATGTTTATTCTCTTTCAGAAAAAAGACTTTTTTTAGGGTTATTTCCTTATGCATAAAAAACAAAAACTGAAATTCTATGTTTCTTTACTCATTTTAAGTTTCTCCATTTTAATTGAACATTAGGTTCTTGTTTTAGCATCTCCTTTTATCATTACCCTTGGTACTTTAATTTTCTTATCCTCGGGTCTGCTTGTTTTTAAACATGCTTCATGGAATTACCGTTATTTTCTCTTTTTTTTAAAAAGCACTCAATTCTAGTTCAGCTGACATAAACATTATACTGACACATCAAATAAACACATTGATTAATTTTCTCAGACCTCTGTGGAAACAAATTTAAATGCACAATTATATTTATAAAGTCAACATAAAATATTACTCACAAACATTTAAACAGGGACAAGACGAACATACACACAGAAAAACATACTAAGAAGCAGAGCCTGTGGTCAGTTAGTCTCCACTTTGTCATTTTTATTTCTCTTAAATCCCCAACCATTATTTATCATTCACCAATTCAATTCAACCAATTTTATGGAAGTGATTGTTGAATTTTTCCTTAATTAAACTTAAGTTCCACTGTGGTGCTGGAGGAATCTAGGTGAAGAGGTTTCCCAAAACACATCTTCAAAACATTGCCAGCTGCAGTTCTTATCTATTGCAAAACCTAAACATTTTGGCCCCTCGCCTTAGACTGCCAAACACTACTCCCTCTCTGCCTCAGCACTAAATGCGGGTAGGTTCAAAATACATTCACATCTATTCATATTCTCATGTTTAAAATCTAGAAAAAACTTAACCGTTCCAGCAAATTTGGCGTGGCCAGGTTTTCCCCCGCTTGAGCCAGTAGGAAGAGAAAAGAAAGACAGCATTACTGTAAAATAATGTAACCTCAGTCCCCAGATGTCCTTATCTGTATCAAGTGTTCAGAAAAAAGTTTATCTAGCTCTCCCAGTGTTTCCCCTAAGTGTGTTTATGTTCCTCTGAGCAAAATTTCTTCATTGTGATGAGCAGTAGTGTTTTGTTATTCTGATGTTTAATTCTCTCTCAAGCTGGCTGGGAAACTCCCACACAGATTACCATCTACCTGGAGGTCACTGCTCTATGCCTCTCTTTTTCAAATGATCCATTGTCCCACCCCGTGCTGCCTGAGACGAGTGCTCCCTGCTAGCATCACACACACACACACACACACACACAGTGGCCGCCCAGCCTCAGCTGCTGCTCTGGGTAAAGTGGCAGAGTCAGCAGAGGCTACCGTCTCCAGGCGCCTCTCACCACCCCCAGCAACACAGATGGGCCTCTCCAATGTGTCTCCGCTGGAGTGTGGCTGCTCTGAACCTGCTGCTCTGCTCGATGGCTTAGGAGAGGCACACTGTTCTCCATAGTAAGACAAAAGACAAAATAACCTTATTAGAGGGATCCACATACAAAGAGATGACCATAAGATGTCTCTGTTTGCAGATGATGATTTAATCTATTTAAGTCAGCCTGAAGAATCATCACACTATTTGGTGACACAATAGCTGACCACTACCATATATTTTGAGCTTGTCCCAAGAGTTTTGCCTAACTGGCAAGAGATTCACAGATGTTTACAAATTATCTTCCAAACAATTGTACCTTTTGATTTCTCACATTTATACCTCGGACTGGAGATCGCAGACTTTACTATGGAAGCTGACAAATACTTACTTAGAATTCTTCTTCTGTCAGATAGGAAAACCTTGAGAAGTAAATGGCTTCCAAGGATTAATTCAATTCAAAAATACTTTATTGATCCCAGAGGGATTAGAAAAATGCAATCTCTTTAAGAAAAAAGACGAACCAATGTACAAAAACCAAAACTTAATATGTAGTCAACAGAGCCTCTCCAACATGCAGCCACCCAGAGCAGCGCAATTCTAGAATTCAATGATTGGTACAACACTGTATACCAAACATATGTAATGGAGAGGCTGTCTTTAAGACTACAAAAGGATAGGTTTGGTGATTCCTGGTGTAAATGGACTGAGTATATTAGACCAGTAAAACCTGACTTTGTCTGAGCATTGTCTACATACGGGTTATGAGACTGGGAGAGCGGTCAACAAGGGAGAGGATTGAGAGAAGGAGGTATCGGAGTGAAAGAACTACAGGTCCTTCTAAAAAAATTAGCATATTGTGATAAAGTTCATTCTTTTCCATAATGTAATGATAAAAAATTAACTTTCATATATTTTAGATTCATTTCACACCACCTGAAATGTTTCAGGTCTTTTATTGTTTTAAAATGGATGATTTTGGCATACAGCTCATGAAAACCCAAAATTCCTATCTCAAAAAATGAGCATATCATGAAAAGGTTATCTAAACGAGCTATTAACCTAATCATCTGAATCAACTAATTAACTCTAAACACCTGCAAAAGATTCCTGAGGCTTTTAAAAACTCCCAGCCTGGTTCATTACTCAAAACCGCAATCATGGGTAAGACTGCCGACCTGACTGCTGCCCAGAAGGCCATCATTGACACCCTCAAGCAAGAGGGTAAGACACAGAAAGACATTTCTGAACGAATAGGCTGTTCCCACAGTGCTGTATCAAGGCACCTCAGTGGGAAGTCTGTGGGAAGGAAAAAGTGTGGCAGAAAACGCTGCACAACAAGAAGAGGTGACCGGACCCTGAGGAAGATTGTGGAGAAGGACCGATTCCAGACCTTGGGGGACCTGCGGAAGCAGTGGACTGAGTCTGGAGTAGAAACATCCAGAGCCACCGTGCACAGGCGTGTGCTGGAAATGGGCTACAGGTGCCGCATTCCCCAGGTCAAGCCACTTTTGAACCAGAAACAGCGGCAGAAGCGCCTGACCTGGGCTACAGAGAAGCAGCACTGGACTGTTGCTCAGTGGTCCAAAGTACTTTTTTCGGATGAAAGCAAATTTTGCATGTCATTTGGAAATCAAGGTGCCAGAGTCTGGAGGAAGACTGGGGAGAAGGAAATGCCAAAAGGCCTGAAGTCCAGTGTCAAGTACCCACAGTCAGTGATGGTCTGGGGTGCCATGTCAGCTGCTGGTGTTGGTCCACTGTGTTTTATCAAGGGCAGGGTCAATGCAGCTAGCTATCAGGAGATTTTGGAGCACTTCATGCTTCCATCTGCTGAAAAGCTTTATGGAGATGAAGATTTCATTTTTCAGCATGGTTTACTGACCATGGTATTACTGTGGTCAATTGGCCTGCCAACTCTCCTGACCTGAACCCCATAGAGAATCTGTGGGATATTGTGAAGAGGAAGTTGAGAGACGCAAGACCCAACACTCTGGATGATCTTCAGGCCGCTATCGAAGCATCCTGGGCCTCCATAACACCTCAGCAGTGCCACAGGCTGATTGCCTCCATGCCACGCCGCATTGAAGCAGTAATTTCTGCAAAAGGATTCCCGACCAAGTATTGAGTGCATAACTGAACATAGTTATTTGAAGGTTGACTTTTTTTGTATTAAAAACACTTTTCTTTTATTGGTCGGATGAAATATGCTAATTTTTTGAGATAGGAATTTTGGGTTTTCATGAGCTGTATGCCAAAATCATCAGTTTTAAAACAATAAAAGACCTGAAATATTTCAGTTGGTGTGAAATGAATCTAAAATATATGAAAGTTTAATTTTTATCATTACATTTTGGAAAAGAATGAACTTTATCACAATATGCTAATTTTTTGAGAAGGACCTGTATATCCGCTTGGTTCTTTGCTTGTTTTTGTTATTAGATAAAAAGCAGTCATGTTTTATGGGAGTATCTGTTTTCTCTTTTTCTGAAATAGGTCAAAGCTGGGAAAGCTATATCAAACATTAGGGATATTCTGAACTTTGTGTAAGGAAACCACAATATTTCTTCTTTTTTTATGTATATCTTTGACTATACTTGTGGTCAGCTTTCCTTGATTGCTCTACTGCCCCCATTGTATGCATCTTGTTGAAAAGTAATTAAAACTAAATTACAAAAAAGTGATTGAGATGAAGCCTAGAGTATAAACCTGCCTTGTATTTCCAGGTGTATGATCTGAGCTGTGGGAATCAGAGGCATTCAGGCCAACCGGAACTGCTTTGTTTTTTGATCAACGTGAGGAAGAAGTGGGAGGATTCCAGCCCTGCTATTGGCTGACAAACATGACAGAGCATGGCCATTTTCGTGAAGTCGTCTTCTGATTGGGGATGAAGATTGTAGAATAGCTGGAGGCGTTACCTGTAGTGAGGAGTGCTCCCTTTAACACCACATATTCCATTTCATCCACTTTCAGTCCCCAAACGTTTTATAGCAGACAGGAAGCAGTTGATGAGCTAATCCATTCATCATGATAACGCCAGTCTGTAACATTCTTTGCTGTAATGATTATTTTATTATCAAAATGCATTACATCTCTTGCTTCTTAAATCTCTTAGAGAACAATTGAAATAGTTACTACTATAATCTGTGGAGAAAAAAGAAGAAAACCAACAGAAAACTTCTTAGAAAAACAAGAAGAGAAAGAATGTGGCATTTGAAGGAACCCAGGAACTCTCACATCTCCAAACCATCTGACAGCTGCTCATCCAGACACTACTAACACATACCATGGCAGAGGTTCAGTGTACTATAGGTTCTCCATACACTTCTATCACATTCTTTCTATACAAGTACACATAATCATACATAGAATCCTACTGGGTATTTTAGGTTGGATGTGTTTTTAAGGTGCTGGTTCAGTTTGGGTCTCAATGTTTTTATTCTGTCAAACATTCATGTAATCTGGGGTTGGGGTAGTGGCTCCTCATTCCCTCAGTCCTTCCCACAATTCCGGGGTGGTTCTGACCACCTCAGGAAACCGTCTCTTTTTACAAGTCAGTTGTTTAAGAATAGCAAAAGTTCAGAAAAAATAAAGCAGGAGATGGAAAGGGAAGCAGCTTTCACAGAAATACGTAGCAGCTTCTTCATCACCTCTGTTGGAGAAATGATCCACGTGCTTCCTTAGAAACCTGCTCTGCTCTCTCACATGGAATGCTATGATTGGTCAGAAAATACGGAGACGGCTCGTCAGATCTCTGTGTTCCTGGTTATGATCACTGTTGCATGGTCACCAGATATTAGCTGATAGAGAACAAGGATGTCTGCAGCACCATGAGTTGAAGGACCTGGATGTCTTCAGGAGGATCCTGGAGTTCTGCAGTCCAGGACTCCGACAAGAACCTCGCAGCAGTTCAGTGGGAGAGAAAAGAAAAGAAATGAACCAAAACCAGCACAACACAAAGAAGATGATCCAGAACTGGGAGGGAATAAACACTCTGTTTTCACACTGGGAAGCTTACGGAATGATCCTGGAGAAGAACCCGATCCCCCCGTTCCTTTTCCTTCCATCATTCCCCTTCTCAAAATAAAACAAGAAAACGGAACATCTGTCTCTAACCTGCTTATCAGGACAACAGGTGGGGGAAATTTAGCATTCTGTGCAGACGATGTGGAAGTTCTTCCTTTTTTTTAAGGAAGAGGAGGAAACCTGTGGGATAAACTCATGTGATCAGCAGCAGTTCTTATTGTTTGCTTCCCCTCCTGTTCTGTCCTGATGTTCAGAAGTCAATGATTTATCCATGTGCACGATGTTGTCCTGTTCTTCTCCTAAAAATAAAGAAAAGAAAAAACTAACAACGGAAAATCTCTCCAGAAGTTCTCGCTCCTCTCAGGTTTTTACATGTGGCTCCTCTAGCTCCGTGAAACCCCCAGTCAGGAGCACAGAGGCCTTTAGATTCACACACACACACACACACACATCCAGCTGAAAAAGGTCCTAAAAGCTTCCTGACTGCGTCCTTACTCCAGCTCCCTGGTGAGGGGAGTAATGTGTGGCTCCTGGCAGCCTGGAGCTGGCCTGCAGCCCTCCCTGTCCAGGGCTGCAAGACGCCTGCTGCTGGACCCCTCTGGAGGCCTGAGCACTCAGGTCTGTCTGAGTCTGAGTCTGAGTCTGAGTCTGGGTCTGGGTCTGGGTCCGGGGTCCCGACACGGCAGCCTCCAACAAGAAGCTCGTCTTCAGGTGGCTGCTGCCGCCACCGTGCTGGTGAAGGGAGCTGGCAGGCTGCCTGCAGTCTGAACCATGTGTGGGGGTGGGACTGGAGTAGGAGTTTGGGTGGTCTTGGGAGGGTCCTGGGTGGGAGGAGGAGAAGCGTGGGTAGAAGCTCTGGCTGGATGAGGGACTATAGGAGCTGTGGAACGGGGAGTTGGACGTTTGATGGGTGAAGGATGGGCTGTCTGTCTCTGGGAGGCTCTCTGTTGACTAGACACAACACAGGACATAGGGCTGCATGTTAGCACATGTTCAGGGGGTCATGGTAATCACAGTAACAGGCTAAACTATTCTATTCAGTTTATTTATATAGCGTCAATTCACAACACATGTCATCTCAAGGCACTTTACATGAAAAGTCATTTCAATCCAATCATCCATACATTCCAATCAGTTTTCTATCTAAAGAAAGCCAGCAGATTGCATCAAGTCATTGACTTGCTGCCCTCCACTGTGTTACACTGAGATACAGAGGACATTACGAATGGAACAGATTCTTTCAAACTTTATACAGCATTGTCTGAGAAAGCTCTACTATAAAGACATTTTCTATCTGGTTTGCAGGGTTATGTGTCACTGTAGGTCAGTACAAGGTGTGTTGACCCGAGTGGGTGGGTCCTTGTACTTTCTGAGTAAAGCCAATTGAGTCTAAGTTAGCATTAAAGGCTGCATTTAGGCTATCACTTTCAGTATCCAAATGAATATTCAAATCCCCCACTATAATGACCCTATCAGTATTTAATACTAAATCAGATAAAAAGCCTGAGATCTGATTTAAAAAATGGAGAGTAAGGGTCTGGTGGATGACACAAAACCACAAAAAAATGGTCTTAATGTTTTGCAACTTGGATGAGGAAAACTAAGGGTTAGATTTCCAAAAGAACTGTAGCTATTAATGAATATATTCAACACCTTCCAAACACAACCTGTTGAGTTTACGGGGATTCATTGCAATAGACAGATCCCTGTACTGAACACACACAGTGCTGCTTTAAAGGGACTATATCATGCTAAATGAATTTTTTTTTTTTTTTTTTTTTTTTAGCTTTTATCATGTTATATTGTTATTTCCTCTTCAAAAACATCCCAAAGGCATTTTTTTGGCTTCATGCATCAATCCTGCTCTCTGAGCTGCAGATCTGTCCAGCAAATGCAAACAGCTGGATGGGGCATATTTACATGATTCTGCCCCGCTACGCCCCATCAAGGAAGTACCTAACCTGCACGCTCCTCCCCTCTACTGTAAACACGCCTGCCCGCCCGCCCGCCCACTCTCTGAGTTGTTAGCAGCGAGAGAGATTTATTCTCCACAGTTGTGAAGGAGTGATCTCGTTCTCATCTAGTCTGCGCTTTTGATAATGCCTAGAATGTGAAAATGTGTTTTCGGCTGAAAGATGTACAGGAATTTGTTCAGCCTTCCTAAAGAAGAGTTTAATGATTGGATTTTATCTTTTGGAGATCGCAAAAACCAAGCCAAAATCTGTTTGTGACCATTATTTCACAAATGACTGCTTGATGAACGTTCACCAGCACCAGAGTGGATTTTCTGACAGATTACCAGTCCAACTGTAAAACCACCAAGAGGAGGAACCCGTGATGCTACATGCGTTTACTTTTTTTTCTTTTATGTAATGTCTCCCTCTCTCTGTGACCTTTTTGTTCAATATTTTTTGTAAGGCCAATCTTTGTTGCCTTTTTTTTTCTTTTCCTGTTTATGTGTATATGTGTATAAAAACAATCACATAAAAAAAAGTTCAAAAATAAATAGAAAAACACCAAGAGGAGCGGTCAGTGCGGTGAGTAAAACCAAAGTGCTAACCGCTAGCTGCATGGTTCCAATGTTGAGTTAGCCAATAACAAAGCTGTGTGCACAACGTGGTAACATTCTTGTTTAAAAGTGTGATGTTTTATTTTCACATGGGTCTATATCGCCTAGATCAACTGTTATTCCCCCACGTGACTCAAGATATGAGCCAAGACTGATAGTAGCCCCTATTTCAGATCTGTCTGAAGTCATGGAAAGCCAAACCTTTGTAAATGTAGGCTACTCTGTGTGCAGTAGGCTATTGTAGCTAATTGTTCCCGCTATTATTATATTGGTATTCAAAATGTTTTTGATGATGCTTTGCTGGGGATCCAGGGTTACGTCAGGAAATGGGTGGGGCTTACATGGCTGGAGGACGGATTTCAGCAAACAAAACATCTTATTTCCAGGTTGGAAAATTATCTAAAAAAATACAGAGAGGAACATAAGGATTTGAACACCCTGCGATTTTGAAAGTTCTTCCACTTAGAAATTATGGAGGGGTCTGAAGTTCACTTTGTAGGTCCATTTCCACTGTGAAAGACAGCATAAAAAAGAAATAAATCAGGAAATCACATTGTCTGATTTCTAAAGAATTTATTTGTATTTTATTGCTGCACATCATTATTTGAACACTTGGCTATCAGCAAGAATTCTGGCTCTCAAAGAGCTGTTACTGTGCCTTTAAAAAGTCCACCTCTACTCCACTTATTAATCTAAATCAGAAGCACCTGTCTGAGCTCTTTAAAGACACCTGTCCACCTCACAGTCAGTCAGACTCCAACTACTACCATGGGAAAGACCAAAGAGCTGCCAGAAGACACCAGAGACAAAACTGTAAAACCTCCACAAGGCTGGATAGGACTACAATTACCAAGCAGCTTGGTGAAAAACGGACAACTGTTGGAGCAATTGTTAGAAAATGGAAGAGGCTACAGATGACTGTCGGGCTCCCTCAGACTGGGGCTCTAAGCAAGATCTCACCTGGTGGGGTATCACTGATGATAAGAAAGGTGAAGAATCAGCCCAGAACTACATGGGAGGAGCTGGTCAATGACATGAAGAGACCTGGGACCACAGGTTCAAAGTGTAGAACACTACGCCGTCATGGTTTAAAATCATGCATTGCACCGAAAGGTTCCCCTGCTCAAGTCATCACATGGTTAGACCTGTCAGAAGTTTGACCATCTGGATGAGGAGGAGGCATGGGAGAAAGTCATGTGGTCAGGTGAGACCAAAATAAAAACTTTATGGTCTAAACTTCACTCGTCGTGTTTGAAGAAAAAAGAAGGATGAGTTGCATCCTAAGAACACCATCCCTACTGTGAAGCATGAGGGTGGAAACATCATGCTTTGGGGCTGCTTTTCTGAGAAGGGGACAGGACGACTGCACTGTATTACGGAGAGGATGAATGGGGCCATGTATTGTGAGATTTTGAGCAACAACCTCCTTCCCTCAGTCAGAGCATTGAAGATAGGTCATGGCTGGGTCTTCCAACATGACAATGACCCGAAGCACAAAGCCAGGATAACCGAGGAGGGGCTCCGACCTAGCCAGTCTCCAGACCTAAATCCAAAAGAAAATATTTGGTGGGAGCTGAAACTCTGTGTTGCTCAGCAACAGCCCCAAACATGACAGATCTAGAGAAGATCTGTGGAGGAGTGGGCCAAAATCCCTGTTGCAGTGTGTGCAACCCTGGTCAAGAACTATAGGAAATGTTTCACATCTGTCATTGCAAACACAGGCTTCTCTACCAAATATTAACACTGATTTTCTCAGGTGTTCAAATACTTATGTACAGCAATAACATACAAATAAATTCTTTAAAAATCAGACAAAGTGATTTCCTGAATAAATAAATAGAAAGCTGTCTCTCACGGTGGAAATGCATCTACAATGTGAATTTCAGACCCCTCCATCATTTCTAAGTGGGAGAACTTACAAAATTGCAGTGTTCAAATACTCATGTTCCTCTCTGTAATTTAATATTTCAGATCAAATGACGTCTCTATAGTGCCAACAGTGAAACTTGATCATATATGGGCCCAAGTGTAGGTGCACAATAGCATGATATAGGAACTTTGACACGCAACATGAAACTAAAGGTGGGAGTGTAGCTTGATGTCAGCCTTGTTTAACAGCAACAAGCTGGTGGTACATAGAAAACAGGCCGAAGTGAAAAGCCAGCTCCACTATGTGTTTGGCTGTAGCCAACACATTGGGTTACTCTGGATGTTATTCAGTGGTAACAGAGTAATGGGGGCTAAAAGCAGATGCATGCCACACCTTTTGAATTTCTAATCATAAAACAACTTGAAAGATGAAGTTGAATTATGCATACCCTTGGGAGATAAATGTTTCCTCTGACTGGGTTGAATGGTTCAGCCTGGGCCCAGGCATGGGCGGAGCCTTCTGGCCTCAAACGCTCATCACCAAAGATAAAGAGTTGAAATCCCAGCAGAAACATTCTAAAAGCTGCTCAGCAACTATAAAAAGGTTCTGATTGCTGTAACATCAATAAGGGAAGAGAAGGGAAGGAAAGATTTCCCACATGCCTTTTCTTCATAAAATATATTTTGGGATATTGTTTCATTATCTTTTGAAAGATGCCCGTCCTATTTCACATCAGAAAACTAAAATCTTGGTTGGATCTTCCAGGGTTATGGATCCTTTTGAGTTGAACTTTACTTGCTGTCCACTTCAGACTCTGTTGGTCAGTCAGATCCAATCTGCTGCTTGTGATGGTGTGTGTGTGTGTGGAACATAGAGCAGACTACCTGCTGTGAGTAGACAGGGGGGCTGTATCCATGCGGACTCTTAGCCAGGGCTGCTGCTCGCCTCTCGTATCGTTCTGCATCTATAAAACACACAACAGGGTCAGATTCAACTGGATTCTTTCATTCATCTCCAACATGACCTGTGGAGAGATCTGCAGCCATACCCAACTCCTTCTCTGCTGAGCCATCACTGGTTTTGTAGATGCGGTCCATCTTGATGCTTCTCAGCACCCGCTGACCCTCCCTTAGGCGCTCCACAGTAGTGGGCACCATCCTGTGGAGGAACAAGGAGCTGTCAGTCACTTTAAAACATCAGCCCAGAGGTTCAGGCAGCGTCACACTCCAGCCTCTCACCACTGGTTGTTGCACTCGTGCCGTTTGGACTTCAGGGGCGTCCTGTGGTGGTCCGGGGGGCTGACCTCCTCCAGGTGTGGCAGTGGAGCTGTGGAGTGTGGGGAGGAGGGGGGCTGCCTCTGCTGATAGGAGCGGGCTGAAGGGGGTTCCTTGCTGCAGTAGGGGTCGGGTCGGCTGTGGCTGCTTCGGGCTGCTGCCTCACACTCCCGACCGCTGCCCTGCTTCCTCTTCCGGTATTCCAGCAGAGACACCTGGGCAGCAGAGGGAAGAGGCGCTCTAACCAATCAGCCTACATCAGTTTCCTATTGTTGTCTGTGATGGCACGCTGCCAAATCAATCCTGCAGTTTAGACTGATGACAGGCCACATGCAGCACAACTACAGATTCCTTTTCCAACCCAGTTCCATGACCACAGGCATGGATTTTGGGATCAAACCTGCGTCTCTGCCCTGGTTCTGCATGGACAGAAATGGACAGCTTAAGCCTTAGGAGGCCAGGCAAGCAACAGTAGACACAGCAACTCCACCATGATGCAACCACGCTCAGAGATCCACAAAAACACACAGATCATCGTTCACAAGGAGTTCAAGCACGCACACGCACACGCACACACACACACACACACACACCCCTCCACGGGTAACAATGAGAATGAAACGCATCATCCCAGTTGGATGTCATCAGCAGACAGACAGACAGACGGACGGACGGGAAGATCAGGAGCGGCTGGGATGATCACTGACATGGACGGCTCTGGTCTCAACTTAAATATTGAGTTGAAAAGACAGAAAATGAACCAGTGAAGGCTGAGCAGGAGTGATGTCATGGTTAACACAGCAGTAGTTCATTTCTGTTTCAATCAGAACGCTGCCACAAGGTCAGGTGATCAAACATCCTCGTCTCGTCTCACTGGACAGCTTTACTTTTCATGTTCTTTCCAGGGGACACAGGGACATTTTCAGCGTTTTTTAAGGGACCAATAGGCAGACTTAAAGTGACTGGTGCGATGCATGGCATAGACAACCTCTCTCATTTGACGTCCTCCCAGAGCTGCTGCCTAGTGGCTGCTTCTAATCCGTTCAGAGACAGAACAGACTGCTGCTGCTTACAACATGTCAGAGCTCAGGTGAAGCTTTACAGACAAACCACTAAAGAAATGTCCTTCCTACCATCCCAGTTGAGACAAATGTGTGGCAGAGTGCACCATGCTCATAGCTGCCAGATGGGTTTCTTTTCATGACAGGAGCCACAGGTCCTGTAGGTCACATGGACACAAGAACTGTATTAAAGATACCCAAAGTGATAGTTCATCAAGGAAATGAAAAACTAAAGACTGGACTGTACAGTTTAGTAAAGTGTCTTTGTGAGACTGCTGCTTTTTTTAGTACGTTGAAAAGAAAATTATACTTCATTTCAGATTTTTGTTTGATTTCTGACCAGTATGGCTATAAAGGTGAGCAATTATTGTTAAAAGTTAATGTTCTAATACAGAACAGTTAATTGGTTCTAATATCATTAATTATTTCCAGATATTTTAAAGTCATTCTTAACCTGTGAAAGCCCATCTGAAGTTTATTACTTGACTATTATTGAAAACTTTAGATATGTTTGAATGAAAAGTCTGTGTCCTCCTCTTTGGAAATCGCCCTTCCCTCCCATGTGTCTGTGTTTAGAGCTGGACATGAAGCGGCTGTTAGGATGTGGTCTGGAGGGACTGACACCAACTGATACTAGAAAACGCTCAAACTACCTAAAAAGGTTCATCCCAGGAAGGAACGGATGGACTTGGACTTAATTCAGCTGAGATGAAGATCAGAGAAGGGAAAGGAGTTGATTACCAAGGAACTAAGTCCTGAAGAAGTGGTTCCAGCACTGACCCACATGAGGAGCAGTCGTACAATGAGACCCAGGCTGAGTTCATGAGACATGGTCCACGTCTGTTCTGTTCTGACTGCCTGGTATACTACATACTACCGAGTCATTCTATCATAAAGAGGCTGGTGATGTTCCACAGCAGACACTAGAAGAGGACTTCTACACGTTTCATGTCTGTGTTTTCTCACCACATGAAGCTACAACTAGAGGAGGACTGTCGATGAACCCTGAACCTGAGCTGACTGTGGACTGACTCCAGTAATTCACCCAACAATGCCACATCATGTCATCAGAGCTGTGATCAGCTCATAACTCAACCCGGTTAGGCTGCCTCACTCAGACTACAACTGGGCCATTCTAACACACACATAGGGTTCCCACAGCATGATGCTGGCATCACCATGTTTCACTGTGACAAAGGTGCAGTTACTTTTCCGTTACACATAACATTTAGCGATGGCTCTAAAAGTTTCTCTGTGGTTTTCTTATCTGCAGAGAGCAATAAGGGATGGAGAACTCCCAACTTGAGTCACTTTTCACAGACTTGTGAGTTGACTTGAGCAACACACCCATAACTTGCACCTGGACTCAGACTTGCTCATGAGACATTTCTATTGTTGGAATTAGCATGTAGCGATGCTAATGTTAGCTTGTTACATTAGGTCAGATTACTGGACAAATTTCATAACTTCCCAAAACCTTTAAGAGTGTATGTGTGACATGTTGACTATCTATTGTTTTCAAATGTATTTTAAGCATATTTTCTTGTTTTGCACATGCTACTGTGTTAGCCTGATGCTAGCACGGCGGAAATAAAGTAAATCATGTATGGCTGCCATCTAAACCCTGCTCTCTTATTTTTGCTTTGTTCTCAGGTGATAATGAATTGACTTGGACTGGAAGATTGTTTTTGGTACATGGACCTGCCCAGTAAGACCTAGCGACTTGGACCTGAACACTAAGGACTTGAGTTTGACTTGGACTAGAGAGATGGTGACTTGTCTACAGCACTGGTTCTAACACATATCTGCTGGGACACGTGACATCTAGTCCACAAGGGCCGAGGATCTCTGCAGCTGTGCTTGGACCGACAGGCAGGGAGCGTTAGGTGTGGACGTCCATGTCCTGGTAGCTCTGCAGGTCTATCCTCTCTCCATGTCCAGGTGATGATAGAGCAGAGCTCTGGGATGTTGTTGGAGAACCTAACCCTGCTGTAAACTGGACCAGAACCTCCTCCCTGTAGAACCTGCTGCTGGGTTCCTAGGTCTCCATCATGCTGGATGTTCTCTACAGAAGCTATGAGGCCATCATAATCACACAGATGGAACCAGAGTACTGCTTGGATGACTTCTCAAGACTGTTGGTTGCACTGGATTTTATTTTGGGGTAACAGAGTAAGAGGGCAGAATATGTTCAATCCAGGGATCTTTTCTTTGTCACATATTATGTTCTCTGTCACATAATATCCCAACAAAACACTGAAGGTTGTGTCTTTAAGCAGACTGATGCCTTGTCCACACGTAGCCAGCTAGCTCACAAAACGAAGATATTTTTCTACCATTTGGCCCGTCATCCACATGAAAACGCAGATTTTCAGGACCAAAAACGAAACGTGTTGAAAACTCCGGCCAAACAGTAGATGTGTGTTTTCTCTGTTTTAACCGTTTGCGTGTGGACAGAAATAACCGGAGTTTTCGGTTTCACAATGTCACTTTCCATGATAAAAATGCTCCGACAACATTTGTGCGACCTGTTTCCACTCAGAAAGAGCATCTATGCCCTCAGAGATGTGTTGGCATCATCTATTGTCCAAGCACTTTTTGCTTGCTTGTTTTTACAAACTCAATTACTGCTGTATGTAGAAGTTCAAACATAGAAAGTTACTTAGGATAGGATAGGATTTTTGGGGGAACTACTGCCCCCTACAGGTTTGGCATGTCTATGAATGTGCCTAACAACACACTTATGCGGTTAGGTGTGGACAGAGAGGTTTTTTTTAAACGAGGAAAGCATACGATACGAGGTGAAGATATTCGTTTTGAAAAAACCCGGCTACGTGTGAACATGGTCTAAATGATGTATGAGGTGACCTGCTGCAGTCTCATTCTGGAAGGAACCTATCAGATCAAACCATGTCTGTTAGTACATCACTGATTGGTTGGCTTTAAACTACAAAGGATTTTCATGGAGTGTCTTCAGCCTCGTCTCTTTCTCTAACTGCCACCATCATGTCCACAGTGACGGTGTGTGATTTGGTAGCTGCTGCTTAGAAAGAGCCATGGTTGTTATGGAGACAGCACACATTGGCTGCAGTCTGACACCATGATGAGGGTTGATGAACCTTCCCACATGTAGATGAGGTGCACAAAAACGGCTGATACCTGGGGGGTTGTTGGGGAACTATCTGCTCATAGCTGCATGTGTTGGGGGGGTGGGGGGTGCTATGCAGATGCAGAGAAAACAATATTGACATGCACACTTCTAGAGATGTAATTGGAGGGAGCATATTCACCATATTATGAACGGGCTTGTTTTGACTTCTTACAGCTATAGGCTGGTTTTCTGCCTGTCCTGTCAGCAGACTAATGGCAGGCTGGGTGGCCCTCTGCCTTGGAAGAAAAGTGGAAGAGAGACTTGGCAAAGAGGGTCAAGGAGCATCGAGGGTGAGGGACAGCTGAGGAGGGAGGAAGAGGAGGAGGGAGAGGGAGGAAGGGGCAGATCTAAAGAGATTCAGATACACAGATGTAACTAAAAAGATCCTCCGTGGGTTTAAACTAGCTGAGAAGGAGCCACAGAGCACGCTGGGAGCAGATCATGAATCAAGAAAAACATTTCTAAGAACTCTACAGAAAGCTGAGGAGAACTTGCCTTCTTTTTCTGCGGAGGGTTGCTGGTGTGAGGCGATGTGCTCCTGTCTGGGCAGCCGGCTCCATAATGAGAATCTCCAAATGGCGACAATGAGCCGGAGCCCACGTCTCCTAGCAGGCCTTGTCCACTGAATGAGCTGTATGATGAATCTGCAGGAGAGAAAGCTCCGTCCACCTGGGTGTGGCGTCGCTCTGAGCCCAAAGGGTTTCCTAGGTTTGCATTGAGGGGGGAGCAGGTGTAGATGAGGTTGAACTCTGTCCTGAAGGCCTTCTCCCTGCTTTTGGAGTCTGAGGAAGGACAGGAGAGGGGGTTTAGGGAGCTGCTCCCCACAGACGACTGGCCTTGGGAATCCTGGCCTGAAGCAGCCCCAGGACAGAGGTCATCAGAGGTCATGGCCACGGGGCTCTCCAGGCTGGACGGGAGAGACAGGTCCAGGAACTGGGCTCTAGAAGCGTCAAAGTCTGCCTGAAAAGACGGCTGAGGAGCAGAGGGAGAACGGTGACTAGATGAGATGAAGAGCTGAAGCTGACGCAACGTCAGGAGGACAGAGATGGGAACGTACCTCTGGAGAGATGGACTCTGAGCGGTGGACAGGAGATGCCTCGGAGGACGAGATGTCCTACAGTCAGAGAGCACAAAGGTTAACTGGTGAGCAGCCACAGTAAGCATCTTGTTACATTCAGGCAGAACACTTTCAGATCAGTGAATGCACCATAGCTAAGAAAACATAATTTTCTGGTCCCAGTGATGAAGTGAGAGGAAGCAGAAAGACGTAAAGAGCTTTTTAAACACCCTTTAGTGAATTATTGTAGTCTGAGAAGGAATCCATCAATACCTGCCCTGTAGCTGTTCTGTCCAATCAGAAGGGAGCAGACTTGTTCCTTTTGATGGTTTGTGTTCTTCATGGAGTATGACTTGGAAATGTTGGCAGCCTTGTGAAAATCCTCTAGCTGAGCCAAAGATCTAGATCAGGGCTCTCAAACCCTGTTCCTCCAGCTGAATCAAATCAACAGACTGCTACCAGGTCTCTGCCAAACATGATGGCAGCTGAAGAGGTCATGTGATTCAGCTGTTGGAGCATCTAAAACCTGGAGGATGGGAACTCTAAAGGAGCAGGTTTGGAGAGCCCTGATCTAGGTTCTCTAGGACTGACAGAGACCACTCTAAGATAACATGTCAGTAGACACTCGACATTTATTTTGTCTCTGACCTAAAATAATAGTACGACCTATTTTACATAGACAGCTCTAGTTCTGAAATGGAGTTGGCTAAAATCTGCATCTGTAGCTCACAGATTTATGACCCATGGGTCTCTAAGCTAAGCTCATCCTTAAGGATGACCACTGACTTCATGCAGAGATGCAGCAATCAGCTTCATCCTGACAGGAATATTAAGATGATTGAGAAGACGTTTACCAAGCTGTAACCTGGACACACTGTTTGTAGTGTAACGATCGTTACTGGTGTCTGTTACCATAGTCTGATTTTGCTCTCAGGCCAACTGAGTAGTACATTTCTACTTGATTTGGATCCCATTAATGTAACCATGACAACAGTCTCACCCAGATTCATGAACGAATGCTTCTGCTAAAAGATGAGCGGCCGACAAACAGAAGATGTTTCAGGTTGGTGCCGTCTTACTTCAAACTGAAGCGGGGTGTTGCAGCGGCTTGTGGGCAGCGAGGGCATCGGCGAGTAGACCAGGCCGTTTGGCAGCGCAGAGCCACAGTGTGGGTGGAGCAGCGGGTGGAGAGAGTCTCCAGGGAGTGGCGGCGTGATGGGTGAGAGCGGGCGAAGAAGGTGGTCTGAGGATGCTGACGTGGTCTCTGCTGCGTACTTGTGCCGACGCTTCTTAAGTGGTGCGCTAACGTCTGATTCAAGGGAATAAGAGGAAATACATAGTTAATATAGATCACACGTGTCAGACTCTGGCCTGCCATAAATATTTATGTGACCCTCTAAACTCTAGAGGGTCACATAAATAGTCCAAGTCCAATTTATTTATAAAGCACATTTAAAAGCGAAGAGTTTACCCAGAGTGCTGTACAAAGATTAAAAGATAAAACACTGTTTTTATTTATTTCAAACAGTCACATAAAATACAACAGGGACAATAAAAGGACCATATCAACTCACAATTGTATAACTGCTTTTGAAAAAGCAGTGACTTAAAGACACCTAAAAAGCGAAAAAGCTTGTCTGATACTAAAAGTTAACAGATTCCAGAGTTTGGGAGCCACAGATGAAAAAAACTGGATCTCCTCTACGCTTCTGTGGTGGAAAATTGTTATGTAATTAGGAATTAAGTTTATATTCTCTGTTTAGTGAATGCATCTAGGGTAAAATGACAAGGTTATTGCTCCAACTTAATGTTTATGATATATATGTGTCAGGTCACCAGCGAGACAGACACCGGGCCAGTAAGATAACAGTCTGGCCTTTGGATGTGCTGTTTTATGTGTTGATAGCAGACTCGCATGGAGCAGCTGTCCAGAGGCGGGGTGTGAAGGTTGGAGAAGACATCTACAGAGATAAACAATGATTGCTGAATACTATTTAAGCGGTTAGTTAGAAAGGTTGGTTAGGGTGATGCACGAGTAACTCTGTCCCCTCCATGGTCTGGCCAGACATGTTTTTTTTAAATACTTAAACGCCTTCTGGGACTCAAGTCTTCTTTATAATGGAAACCCTGAGAACACTTCCGCCTGGTTTTAGAGACAACAAGGGCCCGCAAAGGAAGAGGAGGCCGGAGTAAATTCGAAAGGTATGGAGGAGCGAGACCATTTAGACAGACAACATAAGGATTTGAAAATGAATTCTTTGTTGTACAAGAAGCCAATGAAGGGAGGACAGGATCGGTGAAATGTGCTCATGTCTGTGTGTGCCAGTTAAAAGACGGGCTGAAGCAGCAAAAGGGATTTTTTTTTGGCACCAAAATAAAGTGCATTACAGTTTACACAAATAGGACCTTCAAGATATGTGCTTAAATGTTATTTGATCAATCTAATCAAATCTGTTTTTATTTGCAGTGTCAGATTAAATCAATGTGAAAGGATGTTACTACTCATTGAATGCTGAGACTGCTATTTATTTCTATTTTAACAGTTTGTTAACTGATAGTTTTATCAATAGATTCGAGACTCTTTTTAAGACTCAGGATCGGGATTTGGCCCAAAAAGAAAAGTTTGACAGCCCTGACAAACCACTCACAATAAGTTAGGGATTTCGTAAGAGACTTGGTGGATATCATACATATGCTGTTTGTTTCACTTCAGAGATTTTTGGGATAGGGAGGCTATTGTATTGGGGCGATAGACACACCTCATTTTGTGTTTTCCACGTAATGGTCTCACAGTGTGCCTTACATATTGGGGCCAACACCAAAGAATACTAAAGACAACCCTTTTGAAAGTGGCATCAATTTCAACATTCTGTGGGTTTAAAAAGCTGGTATTGTCAGTAAGTAATTCCAATTTCATCCTTCAAACAGCCATGAACAAACGATGTCACTTAACGGACGAGCAGCGCCACTTGGCCATGGCGCGCCTTCAGGTCGGTGGCAGGCAGTATGATGTTGCACGTGAACTTGGTGTGTCTCAAAGTGTCACTAGCAGACTTGCATCAAGACACAGAACTACTGCCAGAGTTCGTGACAGACCCAGGAGTGGAGCTCCACGAGTGACAGACCACCATGATGACCTAGTACCTAAGGACCTATGCACTCAAGACATCGTCATGCTACTGCCACACAGCTGCAGGCCCGTTTACCAGATATGAGGGGTACTAGGGTTTCCAGACAAACCATTTGCAGCCGACTCCACCACTTTGGCTTGAATGGCTGACGACTGTTGCAGGTGATTTCAACAGTTTGTCACCTGCTCCACAAGAGAAAACAAGACCTTGGATTTGTTTTATGCAAATGTAAAGGATTCATACAAGTCCAAACCAAGACCTCCTCTGAGACAATCAGATCACAACCTTGTTTTTCTCTGTTCCGAATATAAACCACTTGTTCAGAGGCAACCTGTTACAAAGAAAACTGTGAGAAAATGGTCACAGGAAGCTGAAGCAGCCCTGCAGGGTTGTTTTGCAACCACAGACTGGATGACTCTTTGCCATGTTGAGGCTATGGCCTTTTACTGAACTAACCGCATCTCCCAGCATCCTTTCACTGAACGAACTGCATCTCCCAGCATCCGTTGCGCTGCCCTCAACCCATTCTCATTGGTCTGTGGCTAGTGATGACATCACAGAGTTGATAAAAGGCAGCGCGAATATTGAAATCTTCGTCTTTTGGTCCCCAAGCGGTGCCGTAAGGAGACGCTTTAATCCACTGCTAGCATTTTCCCTTTTTTTCCATTCAAACCTGCTGGACCAGGAAGAACTTCCCTTTTAAACTTCGAAGTGAATCGGCTGAGCAAACAGACTTTCCTGTACCAGGTAGTCCGCTGGCCATCTGAGCTCTATTGAAATCGGCCCTGAGTCCCTCAGCGCCTAAAGTCGGACGTCCGCTTTTCTGACCTCGGTTTTGCGCAAACCGCTCTCCTTTAAACTGGACACTTTCTACGTTCTTTGTCATGGACTGTGGAGAGCTGCCCCCACCAAGTAGGATTAAACTGGTTCATATCTTTTAGTCTGGGTGGAGGAGAACGAGGTCTTGACGGTTAATATCCGTTTTCTGTTGGTTAAAATAAGTCTGTCAACTTGTTAACCACTGTTATTCTTGGTCGTCTGTTGCTGTACACCGACCCTGAATGTGCATGCTTTTTGTGTTTTATTATTTGACTTTGGTTGCAACCAGAAGCAGTATATTATATTGTATTATTTCCTTGTTTGTTTATTGTCCGCTGCGGTCGGCGCGTGTCTGTTTAGACAGGTCGCGTGGCCCGTTCTCCGTCGCCCCCATTTCCTTTGTCCAAGCCACCATTGCTAATGAAACTAGCCTTTGTTGAGTCGCCACGTGGTCTTCCTTTGTGAGCCGATCGCGCCAATTGATAAGGCTTGAGTTTGTTAGATCGATCGTATTGAGGGTGGAAGCTGAACCCCCCCTCATTCGCTCGCTGTCTCCCACACACACACACACACACACACACAGCTGCACACACACACACACAGCCGCACACACACACACGCCCCTTCCCTCGACATTAACTTTGTTCTATAGTTTTACATGCGTTAGAATAGATGGAAATTATGAATGAAATGTAATCTATAAGGTTGACCTATTTCGTTAATAAATTCCCTTAAGTAACGAGAAGTTTCCTGTGCTATTTCAGTGTGTGCTGTGAAGTTTGTTTTAATCCCGAAGTCTAATTACGCCTTTTCAGAGAGACTGACAGTCTGGTTTAATTAAAATGATCTCATTTATGAGATTGGTGCCCTTATATATTTAATAAACTGGTTAAACTCGAACGTCATCAATAATTATATTAATATTAAATTTTTGATTATAATTATTGATGCTCAGAAAAACAGGCAACAACTTTTATTATTAATAGTTACAACACCAAGAACATGGAGAGGACATTAATGCCATGACTGAGTGTGTGACTGACTATATAAACTTCTGTGTTTCAACATCATCCCTACCAGAACAGTGAGATGCTTCCCTAATAACAAACCCTGGATCACCAGTGACCTGAAGGAACTGCTAAACAAAAAAAAGAGCCTTCAGGGAGGGAGACAGGGAATTACTGAGGAGTATACAGAAGCAACTTAAGGTCAAGATAAGAGACAGCAAGGAGGCATACAGGAAGAAGCTGGAGAACAAACTAAAGAGGAACAATATCAGAGATGTCTGGTCAGGAATGAGAAAGATCACAGGCTTTAAGGACAGGAAGGATTGGATAGATGGAAGTCTGGACAGAGCCAATGAACTGAACACATTCTTCAACAGGTTCAGTTCAGGAACTAGCTCAGGATCCCCCTCTCCTGTTCCCAGCCAAACAGACATCCCACTCTCCTTTGACCAACAGCTTTCCTGTTACACCTCAGATGTTTTATCCTTCACCTCAGTCTGGGATTCTTCTGCTTCCACAAGTTTGACTTCAACCAAGTCAGGAAATGCTACTACCCCCTTTGCCTCCCCCTCCCACTTGTCTGTCTCCAAAAGTCAGGTGAAGAGGCAGCTGGAGAAACTGAACCGGAACAAGGCTGCAGGTCCAGATGGTGTCAGCCCTAGAGTCCTGAAGGCCTGTGCAGAGCAGCTCTGTGGGATTCTGCAGCACCTCTTCAACCTTAGCCTAACTCAGGAGAAGGTTCCAGGGTTGTGGAAGACATCCTGCCTTGTTCCAGTACCAAAAAGAACTCACCCATTAGTCATCAATGACTATAGACCTGTTGCCCTGACATCCCACATCATGAAGGTCCTGGAGAGACTCCTGTTGGCCTCCCTGAGTAAGCAAACAAGAACGTATCAGGACCCACTGCAGTTTGCTTATCGCTGTGGAGTTGGAGTTGAAGATGCCATCATCCACCTACTTTAACCAACCCACCGTCAACTGGACAAAGCAGTCAGCACTGTGAGGATCATGTTCTTTGATTTCTCCAGTGCATTTAACACAATTCAGCCTGATTTGCTTTGTCAGAAACTCCTGAAGACACAGGTGGAGCCCTCAACAATCGCCTGGATCAATGATTACCTGACCAACAGACCGCAATTTGTGAGACTGAAGAAATGTGTGTCAAACCAGGTGGTCAGCAGCACAGGAGCACCACAGGGGACCGTACTCTCACCATTCCTTTTCACTCTGTACACCTCAGACTTCCAGTAGAAATCAGAGACCTGTCATCTGCAGAAATACTCAGATGACTCTGCAATTGTCGGGTGTATCAGAGATGAACAAGAAGCTGAATACAGAGAGCTGGTGGACCGCTTTGTGACATGGTGTGGAAACAATCGTCTCACCTTGAATGTGAACAAAACAAAGGAGATGATTGTAGATTTCAGAAGAAACAGGGATGAGTCAAACACTGTTTCCATCATGGGAGAAGAAGTGGAGGTGGTTGAGGAGTATAAATACCTCGGAGTTCACCTTGACAACAGACTGGACTGGAGGCGCAACAGTGAAACCGTCTACAAGAAGTGACAGAGCAGACTGGACTTCTGGAGGAAGCTTAGGTCCTTCAAGGTTTGCAGCAAGATGCTGCAGATATTCTACAAGTCTGTTGTGGAGAGTGTAATCTCTTCAGTTGTCATCTGTTGGGGTAGCAGCATCAGAGCCAGGGATTTAAAAATGCTAAACAACCTGATAAAGAAGGTTCTGTTCTTGGGACAACTGTGTAACATCTGGAGATGATAATGCAAAGAAGGATTCTTCATAAAATAAAAAAAATTATGGACAACCCTGAGCATCCTCTTCATGAGACAGTCATACAACAACAGAGCGTCTTCAGTCGGAGGCTTCTTCAGTTTCGCTGTAATACAGACCGCTACAGGAAATCCTTCCTGCCCACAGCCATCATCATCTACAACAACTCCTTAAAGAATTAATTATTATATGAGCTATACCAACACTTAATTTCCCTCTGGGATCAATAAAGTATTTTTGAATTTGAACTGAATTGACTCCACTGACACAAGACACCGCCATTAACGTTTGCAGTGGGAACAAGATCATGTGACCTGGACAATGCAGCAGTGGTCTACCGTCCTGTTCACTGACGAGTGTCGGGTCACTTTGCACAGAAATTATGGTCATCAGCGTTGCTGGAGAAGGCGAGGTGAGCACTACACCGAGGTCAACATGGTCCCCAGGGTTAGCTTTGGTGGAGGAGGTGTAACAGTCTGGGCATTCATCACCAGTCAGCACAAAATTGATTTGGTTATTGTAGATGGCTCAGTCACTGCACGTTCTTACCTCAGAGACATCATAGAACCCATCATCATCCCCCAATTCCACCAGCACACCCCCAACTTTCTGTTCATGGATGATAATGCTCCACCACATCGTGCCAGAATTGTCACAGCTCGACTTCAGGAAGTCTCATTCTCATTCATCATTAGTAATATCAAACGATACTTTTACTTATTTCATTAAAATTCATACCAAATAGGAATAGCCCTCATGTAAATAACAATATCCCTAACTTATTGTGAGTAGTGTAGATGAAAACATGACTTCAGTGGGTGTGAGAGTGAGACGTTTCTGTGCTCATACCAGTGCAGAGAGGGTTTGGGGTGGAGCGGCTGCTGGTGCTTTGCTGGGATGAGGTGGACTCTGTCCCGTCCTCCAGGCTGGTAGAACAGCTCTCCTCCTCCACCTGTTTAATCCATCTCTGCATGGAGACACACATCAACATGTGCTGTTACTAATACTAGGCTCCTACAGAGGAACCAGCACTGCTCCACACAGAATGGGCTGTGTGGGAAATCAATACCTTCTAAATCGACTCTGAACACATAGAAAGTAATCTTTCAGACTTAGATTATTAGATGAAAGAAAAAGCATTTAAAGTGAGCTAACTGTACTCCTGCAGTCTGACCTTTTTGTAGCAGCCATAGGTGCCGTCCATCTGCAGCGGGCGGGGTCGGCGCCTCTCGGGGGTGAAGGGCGAGCCGAAGCGGACGTAGTGTCTGGGAGCGGTGCAGATGAGTGATGAGTGGGACAGGCCTGGCAGCATGTTGAGGGTCGTCGCCAACACCGTGGGGTCTGTGGTTATCCGCAGGGGGCGCTCTGGAGGCACCTCCTGGTGGACCTTCTCCCCGCCAGGGACTTTGTCGTTCAGCCACTCTGTGACAAGGTACTGATGACACACACACATGAGCCCTGAGCTAACAGAGAGGAACAACCCAGCCATCCTGACCGAGGATATTCTAACCTTCTTGGTCTTGGGGCAGCGCACGCTGCCTCTGTGTACACTGGTGGGACCCTGGGCCTCTCCATCCAGGAGATGAGCTGCCTGACCACCGTCTCCATGGCTGTGTTCAGCTCCATGTTGGCACTGAGACCCCTCATCGTTTAGAGCGGCTCCCTGATCGGCCGCCGCCTGCGCCGCCGCCGCAGCGACGGCGGCGGCCGCCTGCTGAGCCAGGGCCTGGCGCTGCCGGCGGGCACGCTGGGACGAGCTGGAACGGTAGCGAGAGATCCGGCTCTTGGGTCGAGGTTTTGTGGGCCTGGCAGGTTTAGGGGGAGCAGCTGGGCCTGGAAGGGGGACTACCGAGGGTTTTTCTTCTAGAGGAGGGTTCTCCTGTAAGGACAGGTAGAAAACAAACATTCAGAAGCTATTGTTGCAACGCTGTAACCTAATGTAAAGAGAAAGCACACGCTTTGTCTGTCTGACCGTGAAATAGGTGGTCCGGCGTGTGCTGATTCCCACTGCAGAGACAGAAGGGGTCTCTGGAGGATTCCCTGGTCTGTCTTCAGTTTCCACCGCCTCATCCTTAACCTCAGCTCCCAGCGCTCTCCTTCGTCTCTCCAGGCTGCTTGGAGCCTGAGTGAACCAGCAGAGAGAAGCTACCTTCAGACCCTGAACAACCCGTCTCATCATTTATGATAGAGCTGCTTTTAAAGCTGAAGGTTTCTGGGCTTACTGAAGCCTTTAAGGCCTGCAGGAAGCTGCTGTATATTTAGATTCAATATAAAGATCTGAATAAAGCAGAAATGTAGAAGAAACAAATAAAATGTCATACTCTTTTACTACAGCTGATCCCATTTTCATCCACTTCTCCCTCCTCCACTTTGACTTCTTCATTCAGTGCTCTCTCCTAAATCAACACACACATTTGCATCTTTGAAAACTGCAAACACACTGTGTGTGATCCAGAGAATGTGCTTTTCATCTAGAGCTAGAAGGAAAGGAGCTTGTTGTGGTGAATGTAAGCTGACCTCAGAGTCGCTGGCCTCCTGCTGCTGCTGGTCCAGAGTCTGTGGTCCGTTGCTGGCCAGGCAGTTCTCCAGCTCCTTTCTCTGGGCTTTCCTTCGCCGTGTCTCCGTGCCAACGGCAGGGGAGGGAGGAGTCAGAGCAGGTGGGTTCAGGAAGCTCTCCACAGGGCTTAGGTTGTGCTTCTGCACCGGGCAGTTCTGGTTGCCTTTATGGCAGGCACAGTCCACTTTATAGTTACTGCAGGATAGTGGGGACAGAGTTACAGACAGATCCAGACTACGTTCAGAACATGGAAGGAGGCCCGTGGAGAGCAGGACTAACCAACTGTTGAACTCGTAGTCGAACCCAATCGTGACCTCAGAGTCCTTTGATATCTGACTGATGGCGTAGATGCACAGATGGATCATGCCTTCAGCAATCATGTGTCTGACCTTGGAATGAGGAAAAGAAACATTTTTTATTGTATTCACCATGAAAAGAAAAGCAAACCACCCCACAGAACCCAGCAAGAGAAACAGTGAATGACTGACCTCAGCGTTCGGCGTGCAGGACCTCCTGATAAAGCGGGCATCGTTTCCAAAGGTCCTCGCATCAACACACATCTCAACATCATTAAATTTGGAGTAGAACAAGACGAAAGGGTAAGGCCTGGAAAATCAAAGCGGATCAGTAAGAGCCAGAAGAAGAGCTTGAGTGATGGACAGAAGCTCGGACTGGGAGAACTCACTTCTTGAAGAAATGCCCGTTGACTTCAAACTGCTGCTTGAGCATGACCTTGCCCCGGTACTCGATGATGAGCGCATCTGCCTCCAGGTTCCTGGCGGCTCTCAGGATCTTCCTGTGTTTCTGGACCCGTGTAACCCGGCCCAGCTGGAGCTAAAGAGGACAGAAACCGTCAGCCAGTCACACCTGGAGCACATCTGCTTGCTTCCACACAGCAACAATGACATCCAGTAATACAGGAAAGCTTGTGGGCCATATGTATGGTAAGATGGGAGGAGGAGGTGTGGAGCTGACCTGCATCTGTGAGCCCAGCACAGTGTTGTTGCAGGCCAGCTCGGTCCGGTTGATGGTGTCCATGCTGTTGACAGAGGCATGGACCTGTGTGTTGGAAGGAGGCGTCGATGTGCCACTCTCTACCTTGGAGACGGAAGAGCAAGCAGAGCGGTGGAGCTGGAGTAGCGTCTGGATGTCAGCACTGTACTGGTTGGACAGAGCTTCCTCATACTGCTCCGTCCACTGGCGGATCCTGCTCTCCCAGCCTTCTGCCGTGTTCTCGTCCAGCCCGCTGGCCTCCGTGGTGGAGTTCTAGAGGAGAACAGAGGCGCCGTGACGACAAGCTTACAACCACACACCAGTGAAGCAGACATAGACAGAACGATGCAACCCTCACCTTCATCCTCATGGATTTCCTTGAACCCTGTCTGAAAGCCTGAAAGAAAGAAGGCGAAGCAGCAACACAAGTTAAAGGCTTGCTCTGCGTTCTGCCATGTTGTGTTACAATGAGCTCTCTCTGTTATATTGGGATTTGATGTGATGGACCAACAGAGTCCGGATTAAATGCAAAGTGGAAGGAAAAGAAATCAAAATCTGAAAAGTGTGCTGTGCTCTTGTTTTCAGTCCTAAAGCAGGGTCGGGTTCTACAGGGAGGAGGTTCTGGTCCGGTCTAAAGAAGTGTCGGGAGGTTCTGGTCCGGTATAAAGCAGGGTCGGGAGGTTCTCGTCCGGTATAAAGCAGGGTCAGGAGGTTCTGGTCCGGTACAAAGCAGGGTCAGGAGGTTCTGGTCCGGTACAAAGCAGGGTCAGGAGGTTCTGGTCCGGTATAAAGCAGGGTCAGGAGGTTCTGGTCCGGTATAAAGCAGGGTCAGGAGGTTCTGGTACGGTACAAAGCAGGGTCAGGAGGTTCTGGTCCGGTACAAAGCAGGGTCAGGAGGTTCTGGTCCGGTACAAAGCAGGGTCAGGAGGTTCTGGTCCGGTACAAAGCAGGGTCAGGAGGTTCTGGTCCGGTACAAAGCAGGGTCAGGAGGTTCTGGTCCGGTACAAAGCAGGGTCAGGAGGTTCTGGTCCGGTATAAAGCAGTGTCAGGAGGTTCTGGTCCGGTATAAAGCAGGGTCAGGAGGTTCTGGTCCGGTATAAAGCAGTGTCAGGAGGTTCTGGTCCGGTATAAAGCAGTGTCAGGAGGTTCTGGTCCGGTATAAAGCAGGGTCAGGAGGTTCTGGTCCGGTATAAAGCAGGGTCAGGAGGTTCTGGTCCGGTATAAAGCAGGGTCAGGAGGTTCTGGTCCGGTATAAAGCAGTGTCAGGAGGTTCTGGTCCGGTATAAAGCAGGGTCAGGAGGTTCTGGTCCGGTATAAAGCAGGGTCAGGAGGTTCTGGTCCGGTACAAAGCAGGGTCAGGAGGTTCTGGTCCGGTACAAAGCAGGGTCAGGAGGTTCTGGTCCGGTACAAAGCAGGGTCAGGAGGTTCTGGTCTGGTATAAAGCAGTGTCAGGAGGTTCTGGTCCGGTATAAAGCAGGGTCAGGAGGTTCTGGTCCGGTATAAAGCAGTGTCAGGAGGTTCTGGTCCGGTACAAAGCAGTCTCAGGAGGTTCTGGTCCGGTCTAAGTATGTGTGACTGTGTTGGTTGGTCCATCCCATTGAAGCCCATGGATGTCTGAGGTGATGAAGTGTTTTAGCAGTGAATACTTGGTGAGTGTGTGGAGGAAACATTCTCCATGAAGCTGTAGTCTCACACACCTTGACTTTCTTTGGCTTTGCCGTTCCTCGGCCTCTCTCTGTGCTCTTCTTCCTCTTTTTGGGTTTGCTCCTTTTGACCCGGTTAACGGTCAGTTTGATGCTGGTGGGTGTATGCTGGATGGCGGTGTAGGACACGGTGGAAGGCGACACCTCCTCATCTCCACTTTCTGTTGCACTGCTTTCTCCAGCTACACAAAGAAGCAGTTCTTTTTATCTTGGTCCTTTTTTATAGATTGGACTATTGCAGATCCACTGTACTGTACCTGAGACATTTTCTTGTTTTCTGTGTATGCTCTCTACTCCTTTCCTCCTGTCCAGCTCCCTGCAACAACATCACATCAGATCAATGGATGGAAGCTTCTTGATAAGTGTGTCTCTGGTTTTGGTCTAACCACAACACTGTGAGTCAAACACGTATAATAACTTTGACCCAAAAATTATCAAGAACATAAAGCAGTTGAGATTTCAATAAAAGCTAATCATCTTTTTCAGTCAATCAGTTCTAGCAGCTGAGCCTAAAGCCACACGCTCCAGATGCTAACCTGCAGGTACATTTGACGTGTACGCCGTCTGGTGTCGGGCTACAGCGGCACCAACTGGTCACAGCTCCGTCCTCCTCTGAGGAGCTGTCGCTGTCGGCTGAGTCCTCGGCTCTGGGTTCGTGATAATGGGAGCTGCGGACCATGCCATTGAGATCCATGCGGGGAATGATGGTTTGGGAAAGTGGAGAGGCGGGTGGGGTAGGGGGAGGGGGTGCGCCATAGTTGTGATCCTGACAACATACAACGGAAGACTGTTGCATCTTCAAACAATGGGTTGTTCAGGCAAAAAGGGAAACGGAAAATGGAGACAAATGAAAATGAGGGCAAAATAACAGATATGTGAAACAGTACAGCTGTTAATAACAGGAGCAGTCTGCAGACACAGCAGCCTAACAGCAGGAGAGACTACCTTCCTTCAAGTACTTTTACTCTTACACCAGTATTTTATTAGAGCATCTATTTGGAAGAGATTAGGAAAAAAGAACAGCTGAGACAGAATCAAATTGACCATCTTAAATAACCATGATCGTGGCCATCTTCTTAAGAAAGAGTAATAGATCCAACTAAAAGACATGCTCAGATTAGAACTGCAGACGAAGAGAAAGCTTTGTGAACTCACAGCATATGGTAGTACCCGATACCCATGATTCTGTGCACTACCACAACTCTGCTTGTTGTAGTTCTTTTCATTTACTGCAGGGCTTGCTTCAACTGACTCAGGGCTGGAAAACACAACAAAATGTCATCAGTTCAACACACACACACAACCTAACACAGAGAAGACTTCAGGTCTGGCTTTCCCAGAGCTGATTAATAAAGGCCCAAAGCCACTAGATGGCACCAAAGTCATCTGAAGTTCCAGCCAGTAAATACCTAAATGTTGAACCAAATGGTAGAATGAATGTTGCATCACAATTCCAGCAGGTCTCCTCTCTACAGCTTCCACAGAGTGGAGGAAGTGGGAAGACTGGGAACAGGGCGAAATGAGAGAAACTAGTTCCTGATCCTAGTCCAGCTGTCTGGAAATATTACACACACTTATCACAATCTAGGTTACTGTGTTTCAAAACAGCATCATGGTTAAAGTGCTCAACTATGATCAGAAATCTAATCACCATATGCAGTCTAAAAAAATCTGTTCATTCTAATGAAGTCCCTTTTCCAAACTAATTGACCGATGATAGCTATTAGAAGGGACTGTTCAGCTTCACCTCTGTGTTGGTTTAGTCAAACTCCCCCCAGACCCCAGAATCTAACTGGGAAATAAAGTCCCTTCATCTCAGCACCATCTGTCCAGGACAAGTAAACAGCAGTTATGACAGTGCCACACCTCACTTGGTGTAAGTAGCAGAAACAAAGCAAAAACTGTAGAAGTTATTGCATTATTTAGGTGGACATTGTTCAGAATGTGAAAATCTTAGGCCCTTTACACTAACCCAGATGGCTCACAAACCCATTGTGTTTTTAATCCTTTTGCCCCTCTAGTCCACGTGCTAACAGTTTTATGTGGGGAGCTGGAAGGGACTGTGTTTGGGTTTAGTCTCTAGCTTGGTTTGGAACTTGACTTGTTTAAGTTAAATGTAAATATGTAGACAGTAGGGCTGTAACGGTACAGGTAATCGTATTCTTCAGTACGGCCCAGTCGGTTCGGTACTGAACCAATCCAGCTGTTTTCTACCTGAAAGCATGCAGAATGTTGACATGCAGAACTCAGAGCAACGTTCCGCAGGGAAACTTTAAAAAGTGACACCACAACAGAAAGGACTCCCAGCTATCACTAAACTCTGCTATATGGGAACATTCATGGTTTCTAATCCAGCTACAGTAGAAAAAAAAAAAGATGGACTGAAGCAGAACTTTGTCATCTTTCAACAGCAATAATGTCCATAACACGCTCTGCTCTGAATGACTGACCTGAAACAATGTCAAGCTGAATGGAAACATCAGTGATACTAGAGAAAAACCAGCTGATGTCCAACATGGCTACCAGTAGCATCCAATCAGCCCAGACTACTTATTCCAGAGTCAGCAAAAGATTTTCTCCAACAGCTGCCCATGCTGCATTCAAGTACAGCTGGGAGACTAGGCTGTCGAAATATCAAAACAACTCCAAAGTGATTTAATCATGTTTTATTCTCAAATATGGGCAAATAATGATTTAATTATTTCTATGAACTAAAACTGACAGTTTTCAAGTGGTTATATTGTTTTCTAGTCTGGCTATGTCTGCTTTTACTATAATTTATTTATAAAAATCAAATCAAATCTCCAGTCAGTTCTATACTTTCAACTTTAAGTTATAGAACATATTAAAATCGGATTAATTGCAGGTATTGAAAGGAATGAATTAATGAAAATGGTTGTTTAATGCTGATCAAAGTAAAAAATAAATAAAATCAAAAAGTTGTGTGCACATTTGTATTTATTTTCCTTGATTAAAGTGTACCAGAAACATACCAAACTATGACCTTAAAACCCCAAATACACAGCGAACTGGGATTTTTGTAGACGGTTACACCCCTAGTAAATAGTATTGATTTTCTGGAGATTTAGGTTAGCCGTGTTTTTATATGTATAAAGAAGATGTGACTTTTGTTTCTTTCTGATAAGATGCAATGCTTTGAAAGCTGGCTTTCCACTGCATGCTCCGGTCCGAAGCACAGAGGCGCTTCAAAGAAGCATGCGTGGGAATAATGAGATCTTGCGATAAAAACCAGTAATAAAGGCAGGAAAAAGTCAAATCTAAGCATTTTATGATTTTCCACTTTGAGTATTAGTTTCTCTTCGTCCATGTTGTCCTGTTGCTTTTCTCTCGTATCTGAATAACGTATTTGTTGACCCACACACCTACTATGTCTTGTGTGGCAGGAAATGACCAAATAGCTTTCAGAATTGAATACATTTGATTAAATTATGTGTAAACACGCACAATTATTTTAGACAACATATATGTATAAATATATGCGTGATTATATTAATATAGCTATGCATACAAAAAAATCTAGTCTGTCCTTATTGATTTATTTAGAAAAATCGGATGTTGTGCTTGTTGTGATTTGTGTAGATTGACTGCGAACTTGCTAAGGCGTCCAGCAAAGATAGAATTAATCCTATTTTTGTCGCTCGGTGGCGGCAGTAGAAATATATAGTGTTTTATTAGTGCCAAAATCCGCGCGCATAAAAACCGTCACCGTCACTGTCTGCGCGCTCCCCGCCACTGTCTGCGCGCTCCCCGCCACTGTCTGCGCGCTCCCCGCCACTGTCTGCGCGCTCCCCGCCACTGTCTGCCCTGATCATGGCCGTCCCTGCAGTGACTCTTCTGGGGCTGTGGGGTGGCTCCCAGTGTGGAGGGATCTCCCAAATATTTGTGTTTTCTCACACTGGTATCATCCTAAAGGTTTATTTTTACTGTATGTTCACTTAAAGAGACAGGAACGGACTGAGCAGTGTTTTTGCAGTGAAGGGGCGGGTCTATCACAGGGTGTGTATGTGTCTTGAATGTACTGAGAGTTTAACTGGTTGTGAATGATCAATTTTGCTGTAACTTTTTTTTTGCTTTTTTCTCTTTCTTTATTTTTCAGTTTTTATCATGTAAAGTACTTTGTGATGATTTTATCTTGAAAAGTGCTCTACAAATACAATCTGATTGATTAACTGATTGAAAAGGTTTTGAGTTGACCCTCAGAACTTACATCATCATACACAGGTCCTACTGGATTAAGGAAGCAAAAGCACTCTTCAGTGTGAAGCCTCAAAAGTAGCTGTTCTCAGAATCAGTGAGCTGTTTAAAACACCAGGAAGGCAGGAAGCCATTACCAGTATGAAATAGCAAAGGTACAGCATCCACTGATCAGAAAACCATATGAGAGTATAGAGAAGCTCTTTGAGTGGTCAGTATAGTACAGAAAGATCCTCTATACATTCAGTTAATTTACCATTGAAGAAAACAAACCTAACCCTAACAGGATAAAATGAGAGAGTAAAGAGAAGTTCTAGTTAGCTGGTTCGGACTTACTCTGATCCAGCAGCCATATCCGAGTAAGACGTTTCAGGTGTAGTGACTCCCAGAGTGATTACTATGCTCATGACGTCCAGCACAGCGACGCGTGGAAGTGGGGGGACAAGGGGGAGGAGGGGGAGGGGAGGAGGGGGGACAGGATGGGATGGGGGAGAGGAGAATGAGAGGAGGATTCACAAGCTCCAATTGATAGCAACAGACCACTCCAGAAGGGGGGCGCCGTTGAGCCGCAGCCCACGGCTCACGGTCATCGGGGACCTAAGGACAAGGCAGAAGTTTAATGTTTATTCAGAAGCAGCAGGAGTCATTTAGTCCTTTATTTTGTTTTAAACAAATCACAATTTTTTTATGTTGGTATGCCTAAAAATATGCAGATGGCTAAGTTCTAGCCTATTCCAAGTAGGGCTGTCCTGATCCAATCCTGATATTGGTTCTGAGCTCATTTCTTAATGATCAGTGTCAGAAGTCTGACATTACGTAGCTCTTGATTCCTGCTGTAGGTCTATGATAATGTCAGCTAACTAAATATCATGACCTATTTTCTTATGGATGTTATTGTGCTGATCACATTTGGATTTTCAGATTCGTATCAGAATTTTTTTTTACCCTTCAAAGACGTTCAATGTCTGCAATGGATCCTCAGTCTTTGAAAATGCTCAAGAAAACTGTAATCCCAGGGATGGATACGGTGCTAAAAGGCATATAAATGTTAGAGGCTTGGTCATATGTATGACTAATTATGAACAACAGCAACCCACACTTTCACTTATTAATAATTGAGTAGATTATTGATAATGTAGGGTCCTCATTAATAATGAAACTAAACCAGTTCTAAAAAAAGGAATGTTGAAAAAAAGGGCCTAAACTTTCTTTAAAATTAAAACCTCAGTATTTATTCGAGAACATTATTAAAACTGGGTTTAACATTGCTACTGAAACAGACCCACAGAAAAAAAATTTGACTATTTTGGCCTTTCAAAATAAAGCGTATGAATATTTTCTTAAATAAGAGCATCAACAATTCATGACAAATGTTTGAATTTTAAGCTGATGATGATGATGCTAATATTAGCTTGGTTGCTTGTGTCTTGGTCATGATAGCATATAAGCGATTATCACAGTCAATACAATTGGGTAATCTTAGCTAATATGCTACTGTTAGCCAAAATGCTTGCATTTGCATATTAGCTCTTATAAGCATGTTAAACATTGGTCAACATGTTGATGTTAGCACATTAGCAAATGCTAGCATTTTAGGCTAAAGAATTGTTTTACCATAGTAGACAGATAGCTAAATGCTATTGTTAGATAACAAGCTAGGATTAGCCTAAAAAGAAATGTTCTAAGCCACTGATTGCAAATAGCCTGCTTTTAACATAGCAGACCGTGCTAGCTACCATATCTTATATGTTAACACTGAATGACAGACCGAGCACACGACTTTGAGGAACGCCCTTTTTCACTTGCAGTGCTGAAACAGTTTAGGTTCTTCTGCCTGTATGATAACCTGTAAACCACCACAATACATAATACAGAAACTGTGTAGGAAGGCAATGTGTGAGCTTCAACATTGTTTTTATGAGATTTTGTCTACCAAAGCAATTACATGGACATACTAATTTCCATAATGTGGGCTTTCTAATAAATACTGCTAAAATTCTCATTTGCCCCATGAACCCAATATTACAGTATCATTACAGCCCCTAGTTACATAAGGGAATCATTGGTTCCTTTCAGGAGAGACTGGGTTGATCCAGACATGTTTTGCCAACCATAGCTGATGTTCATAAACCACTGGGTGCTGAGGGAAGAAGTAGCTCATCTCTGCATACATACTGTTATACTATCGATTAAAAATGACATTTCATTGGAGATTTTACCTACAGATGGTTTTATTCTGTTATTTAATGTCTACAAGTTTTTCCGCAATCCAAGAAGAGCACCATTTGCTGACTCATTGTGACAATAAAATCATGATGCAAAAACAGCTCCTCTCTTTCTACGTTTGAAAATCACAACCTGGCATGCTCATGGAGGGGAAGGGCAATTTATTCCCACATCCAGTATAAAAGAGAGAGAAGACGTTGAAGGAACAGAAAACATACTCGATCTCCTGTAAGGCAGCTGCAGTAGGAAGGAGAACCAGCAGGGGGTGCTTCCTTCCCAGACAGATGGAGGGATGAGTCATCACTTAGCTTCTGGATCATGTGACTGTGTGCTGCTGAAACACCAACCAAACTCTGCTCTCCTCTCTCCTCTCTCCTTTCCATAAGCTCAGACACCAACACATACTGATTCCTGGTCTTTAGGGACAGGCTGAGCCTCCCAGCAAGCTCCACCCCCAGCCCAGCACCGGACATGTTGGCTCACAAGCAGGTCTGATCCCATCCACCACAATGCAATGGCAGTCTTTCACTACCAGCAAACAAGGTTCACAAGGAGACACACAGAGGGAGCCATCTGGATGCATGGCATTTCTGTTGTGCTCCCATAGACACAGACATGAAACTGTGCATATAATCATGTATGCAAACACTAGGCTGTTGAGAAATATGCCAATACAGATGTATACAGTTTGCAACATGAAAGAATGAAAAGAGCCTGGTTATGATGCAATTATAGAAACCCTGACATTAATACATACATACATAATAAGGCCTCAGCAGACCAGCTGTAACCTCTTATTATCCTAACAGGAACTTTGCCAGATCGAAAAACCACAATTGATAAATAGGGCTAATTCTACATTATATGCAACAAATTGTATGTTACCTCTTCCTGCTCAGGGACTACATATGAGATTTAGCTTAAAGCTAATTCTGGTACGGCCGAGTGCCATGCACTGTCCCTGTTAAATAAACAAATAATAAAAAAAATAAAGAAGTGCAATAAATGTTAGCTAGTTATTAAGGTGCCACACACTCTGCCTCTAGGTGTTTGTAAGAAATTGCTGACATAGACCTGTATGAAAGCACTGCATGCTGGGTATTTCTGAGGAACAGGTTATCCATCCAGCTGCCTCCATCTTACTGAAAAGGAAGTTCCTGTTCCAACGATAGACAAGGGGTGTGTGTTTGTGTGTGTGTGGTTGGGCTCTCTATCTTCCCTCCTTCCACAACTTTCCACCTCCTTTACTGACTTCCTTATTTACTTGTGTCACTATGACAACCAGGCTCAAGTTACCAGCAGGTCGAACACTGAGACAGAGACCATTTTAGAGACGTGCTGACATTACTAACACACTTTGTGTTGGTCTGACAACAACACAATAAGTTCCTGTTACTTCCTGCAACACATGGTTAGCATTGCAGCTTTGCACTAAATCCTTCCAAAAAGAATAGTGCAACAGCTGCTGTGATGACCTTTGGCCTCCAGAAGCTGTGGTAGTCAAAAAAGGTTTCATATCCACATTTATGGCAGGAGTTATTCTTGCCTGTAACTGTACAACCTTAACCATTCCCATTCATATGTGCAGCTACGTATAACGCTAGAACACTCCAGCATAGCCCCTTTCAACCAGGCCATGAAAAACGGTCATTTTTCGGACTTCGTCTGTTTTGCTTTTGTGTCTGAAAGCAATCTTCCGGACTTTGTCCGGATACCCTTTACCGGTAATTTTACGGATGAAGACCTAGTAACAAGAGCGGACTTTTCATGGTATGGGGTTTGCATTCAGATTATCAGGAAATGTTCTGGAAAAGCTGGAGGGGTGTGGGGCGGTGGGAAAAGAGGAGGGGGGCAGGGAACACTGTGAGCGCACACATTGAGGACGTATAAATGTCACTATTGTCCTTTCAGCTTCTTCATCGATGTCTCTTAAGCATTTCTATGTGCGCAGAATTGCACACATCACAAAGACGAGCGCTGTGAGTAGATCTGCTGTTTCGTCGGCCATCTTTGCAATAATCCATTTGTTTGGTGAAATGACGTATGCCCGCCACACTAAGTTTACATCATATCCACATAGAACCCCCACCCCCCAGATATTCATCAGGATCCTCCAGTACATTTCTTGCTGTGTGAAAGCAGCCAGAAGGCTATGTTTCAGAAAAAAGTGGTGTATTTGAAAACAACTCCGGTTAAAGACCGGATAGAATTGTTCGCAAATATTCCAGAAGTTCTGTCTGAAAACGGCTCAGCAGTCAGGGTTTGGTTTCTGCAGCACATCCACCATCGCCTGGACCCCCCACCTCAACCTCCACCCATCTCTATCGTGGAAGCACAGCAGACCGTGGGCCTCAGGAGGACACAGGGCTGAAACAGAGGCAGGTCGAATGCTCTGCTCTGCTCTTTAATCCTGACATGAAGCTAACAAGTGGCTGCATGAAGAGTTTAGTTCCCACTGACCCAGGCACATTTACAGTCATAGTACAGGTACCGTACATAAGAGGAGGAGCTGGGGCATGCAACCATTGGCTGAAAATGTACAGCATGACCAACCTGCTGCTAAAAATACAGAAAATATTGGTTATTAGAGTCAGGTACTCTTATGTGGACACACTAAATTTACAACTAGTTTTCCAGTGTTCATTAAACTGTTCTGAAATGTAGTTCCTTATAGAGGAATCCAAAGATAACATTGAGATATTAGCTGGACAAACGGCTCCTAGCTTGGCCACTGTGGTAAAGTGTAAAAAGAGTAGAAAAATTATTCATTTTCATCAGCAAAACTACCATAGAAAACCATGATCCAGACATTGAAATGTCTGATCTTACAAAAAACATCAAGTATTTAAAAAGAACAGTACAGTACACACCAAGAGAAGTAAACTAGTGTTTCTGTGAACTTCTTGGTGACTTGATAACAGACTGACTGTGAACAAGGAGAGCTGAAACAAAGATGGGTGCTTCAGGGTGACTTACTGTCCCTGGTGGACTGGGCACTCTACTGGATGAGCTACGTCAGCGACTCTGATGTGGACCAGGCACCATTTTCATCCAGTCAGACTTTTTATTAAAGGAATAAAGCTGCGACAGCTGCAGGGAGTGAGTGAATGATGAGAGGCTGAAACAAGCTGTGACAAGGATAACCATCATCCTCTGACCATGTTAGAGAAGCCTTCTGTGGCTTTTTCTCAATTTATGGAACATGCCAGCACAGCAGTGATACAGATGGCATACACAGCCACCGTTATACACACTACTAAGTAGCCATGTGCCCATTCACTATAGAGTTGATTTACCACCATGTGAAACGTGCTAAAGTGTTGAAAACAGATTCTTTTTCCTAATAATGAAATGAGAGGAAGATAAATATCCGGCGTGCCACCCAGACCTTTTAGGTGACGGACCGACTGAAACATGATGGCAGCAGCTCCTGAATCCTACCCACAGACTAGACGGCGCATCCACGGCTACTGTTTATGGGGTTGACAAGCTGCGGGGCCGCCATCTTGAACAAGACTTCCACTCCACAGCAAAATCTGACTGGCAGATGCAATGAAGTATTAGCTCAGTTATTCAATCATAACTCGCTGAATTGGCTACTACACTGATTTTCACGAGGTTTCTTTTTTGTGCAAACGACATACATGAAGCTATATTACAGGACATATTTTCAATTATTTTTAATATTTATAGTGGGCTTGCTTAATGTGCGTGAAATTTACTCAGCGGGTTCAAAGGCAAGTGTTCAGAGACAGTTTGGTTTTTATCAAAATGAGAACAGAAAAGGCCTGGAAAAATATGATATGAAACAAAAAATAAGACATACATGTTTTTGGATACTTCAGTTAAAAGAAACTGAATGATTTTAAAAGTGGAAAGTAACCATGGAAGGAATGAATGCTGCCATGATTAGTCAATTTTGTTTTGATGGCGACAAAGGTAATAATCAATGTCGTCGTTTATTTTTAAGCTCTGTTTTTCTCTCAAAACTGCCGCTGCACCTTTCTGCCTTTCTTCCCCTGACGCACATGCTCAGTAGAGTCAATCATGGTCAGCTGTGGCATCACCAGAAAAGCACAAACAACTACGTTTGGGAGCATTTTATAAAAATTCAAGAGAAGAAAGAGCAAAGCAAAATCTGCAAGGTAGAACCAGTTTCCATGGCAGGACGACGGTAATGGACGAACATCATAACAGGAAGGCCGCTGTGGCTGATGACCAACAGGGACAGTCAGCTCTGTAAGCTAATGTACTTGTTAGCTACCAACATTTACAGTAGGGTGACCAAACGTCCCAGACTGTCTGGGCCATACGGCTGACATTCAGACATTGCTGAAAACGAATGGACCAATCACTAAAATAATTGCTGACTAGTTGATCATCAACATAATCCTTTGTGGCAGTTCTAGGGAAGTTTTTCCTCAGCTAGAGCCTTGTTATTACACTGATATAACCTGATCAGAATATAATACAGTTCTGGCTTTAAGCAGAGGCTTTAGATGACATTCATTTTCTTTGTGATTGAAAGCAGCATAGAGAAAATGAGGCTGCTTGCTGTGCAACCTTACTGAATAGTCAAAAGAGATCTGCTGTTTTATGGATCCGAGAGGCAACAATGGTCTGAGAAGATTCAATTTAATTCAGTTTATTTCTATAGTGCAGATTCACAACAGATGTCATCTCAAAGCGCTTTACAAGAAAAGTCATTTCAATACAATCATTCCAATCAGTTTAACGTTTTAGCTACTTGTCTGTCTAATGAATCCCAGCAGATTGCATCGAGTCATTGACTTGAGGTTGCGTCCTGTTGATGCAGACTCCAACCACAGCAATCCCTCATACTGAGCAAGCATGTAGCGTCAGTGGAGAGGAAAAACCATCTGCCACGACCGACTGGGGCTTTGAGAAGCAGCAGAGACACAGAAAGAACAGAAGATCTGATATAAGAGTACTTTCTATGTTAAAGAAAGTAAAAAGTTGATAACATGACAGGGAGTGTGTTCAGTTACTGGGATGCCCCCGGTCCAACAGGGCATTGTAGCTAAATAGGATACCAGTGATGTGTTCCTCAATTAATGTCAAATATGCCAGAGATTCTACATATTTTAGGCAAGGCAATTTTATTTGTATAGCACACTTTCAACAACAAGGTAATTCAAGGCGCTTTACATGATTAAGAGGTAAAATAAAAATAGTAATAACACACACAGAGCATATAAGATGTATAAACATTACTCAAAAGCAGATATGAATTTAGGATAAAGTAAAAAGAGCATGAAGCATACAGAAAACATATGATACATGAAAAGATTACTCTAAACAGATATTGTTTTGATAAAGCCATTCTAGGCCAGGCCCATTTGGACCAGCTCAGATTCTAGATGAAGAACATCCTGATGAAAGAGACGATACATCATGATGGGAGTCACACTCTTCTCTCCCATCCATTACGTTTTATAAGGCGCACCATGCATTTAGAAGAGACAGACTTATGTCAACAATAACCTGACCCCTGAACCCACTGATGAAACAGACTAACATTTCACAGACTGCTGCTCCTGGAACACAGATTAGGCCTAATGTTAGCCTTCTCCCTTCGGTCATGGTCGAACACGACTCCCCATGGTTTTCACAGCTCAGTGTCAAGCAGAAGCTCCTTTTAGACTGTATGAACCAACAATAAGGGGAGCGAAGGGAAAAGTAACACTAGTTCATCATCACTGGCTTTAATATCCAGGACGTTTGACATTAATGAATAATGAACATGTCTGTTTTGTATGTTTGCCTGCACACAACTGACTAGAATCAGAAGAAAACACACGAGGAGCTGAAGAAGCATCAACAACTAGCATTAACCGCTCAGCCAGCCCTCCTCAGTGAGTCTGGCACAGACCCTGTAGCTGTATGTGTTACATAATGTGTTACAGACAGCCACCTGGATAAGGTTCTCCATGGAGCTCTGCCAGAAGCTGACAGAAACCTCCAGAGCGGCTCAGCTTGGGCTGGAGCAGAGACGGACGGCTGTCCTGCAGGGGAACAAGAGGATAATAGAAGAACAGCAGTGGTGAGAGTGTAGGCAGGAAGTAAAGGTTTTTGCACACTGGGTCCGATGCTAATAAACCACACTAAATTACGAAAAATCGGAGGCCGAAAATCGACGTGTTGTGTATGCACACCAGACGCGCTGCGAAATTGCAAATAAATTATGAAGATTCTATTAAAAAAAACGTAAGGCGGCAAAACTAAAAATGGATTCAACATCAAGTGACGACGACATTGTGTTGATAATGATGGAGAAAGAAAAGAAGAAAAGAGCGCATTGGGTACATCCTATTCTGGAGAAGAGAGGAGCCCTTTGTACACATTGATTAACTTACCATCTTCATATCCAAGTTCTTCAGCAATGGATCGCCTCACATTCTCCTTATAATCGTTGTCCTTGTAGTTCTCTTTTTTATTAAAGAGACAGGAGTGATGGGACACAAAAAGGATCAGATGCTCAGCCATGGTGAAGAAAAAAAATGTGTTACTTCAATGAAAGCAACACCCCAGTTCACCACTCTCGGCTCTGATGATGTCATCACCACGGCTTCTCTGATTGGTCAAGTGTTTATCTGTCGGATACAAGTAAAAAATAAAAAATAAAAAAATCGACCTCAATCCGAAAAAATAAAACTCGCAGAATGGAATTTCGTCAGTGGTGCGCACGTCCCCATTGATTTGAAAGAAAATACTGTTGTGCGAATTAATCGCACGAAAAAAACCAAGCCGGTGTGCAAAGACCTTAAGAGTGGGGAAAAGTACTTTACACCCTATCTGACACTCTTCTAACGTTATGGGCTTGGGTCGACAGTGTTATGAATCTTATGTTCTTTATTTGGAAGCAGTTATTAGCGTGATTTATTTTGGCATGCTAAGTAACAAAATGTGATCCATCATACCTAGAGTGAAGCCCAAGGCTGCCACAAAGAAGCCAGAAAGAAAGTCTATGTTCTACATCTCCCTGTGACCTTTAACCTGGAAGCAAGACAGGAAGACAATAGCTGCATTTACATGGACACAAGTAATCGGAATTAAAGTCTGATCGGAATAGAAATGCTTCATGTAAACACACAATTAGGATCAAGATTTCATTCCCATTGAGACGGCTGGGTTATGCTGATTGTGAATCCGATCACTGCTCACGTTATTCTGAATGCGAGTCATTACTGCGTATGTTTGTTATGTCATGTACGTAGACGTACATTACCTCGTCATAAAACAATAAAAAAGATTCGGATTAGAATTTGACTGTGTAAACAACAGTCAAGTTAAGTAGATGTAAAATTGTGACCAGAAAATAATTAAAGCACGCTCTGATGAACATCAAACACACACACAGTGTGACAGCGCCTCCGCTTCAGCTCACAACTGAAAGGCTGCTTCAGGACACATTATAATAACCAGATGAAGATTTGAACATAACAGTAAATTTGCACATAAGGCCAGACACGGTCTGTTAGTGCAATCAATACCACAGGAAGCAATCAGAGCATGACTAACATCCCAACATAACATGTAGCACTTCCTTATTTTAAAAGAACTAAAACATTATGTAGAAAATAAAAGAAAATCTCCCCTTAAAAATGCTTTAGTTGAACTCAGCATTAAAACATGTATTAATAAAGAGACCTGAGAACAGCAACTCCTCGTGCTCACTTCCATAATGATCAGGACGTCTGTTCATGTTTATTTCCTAAATCTGTCCCAGACTCCACTGAAATTAAAACATGTTATGTCGGTGTTTTTGTCTTTAGCTCTCATGTTGCTGCAGACCTTACAGTCCGTGAGCTGACCGAACTTGTTCTCCCGATTCATAAACATCTCTAGCCCTGAGTCTGGTGCTAAGCTGTGAGTTTGGTTTTTTTGGATGACACCAGTGTTTCACAGAGTTTGTTCCCATGGCTGGCCCGTTTATTCTGTCTGTATGGAGAGGAGGGCAGACCTGACCCCACCTAACCAGGTAGCAACAGGTACAGGAGCTGCAGCCGCCAAAACGTTTTATTGTGTATTCCATTTGGTTTGTTAAATTCGGCGATTCCATCCGCCTTTCCCAAATAGTCAACTTCATAGAGCCCTGCTGCCCTGCTGTGTCAGTCTGTACACCAGTGTCTGTGTAGACTACTCCTGCTGGGTTGAACAGGAAGCCTATGGATTTGTTTGAGCACTGCTGCCACCTAGTGACTGGAGGCTTGTTTATGTTTTTTCAAGCATGTATAAAGACAAGAGTCGTCCTGCCTCTCGCGCCCCCCGGGGGGTGCCTCACTATTTGAGAGGCACTGGTTTAAGTGCACCACATCACATTTATTAACAGTACAGCAGTTTTACAGCTTTTTTTCATCACAACATCTAGAGATAAACTAGATGAATGGAAGGAAACAATGAGACAAAATCATTTCAAAATTATAAGTGCAAATGTGATCTAGACCTGGTCTGCTGCTGAAAGCCAGCAGGGAGAGGGAACACCTGGGCCGGCCGGGCATTCATCACATCATGTCATGTGTTAGAGATGCATCGTGCTTTTGTAAAGTTTCAGTTCAAAATAGATTAGAAGCAGTTGCTGTTTATTAGAGGTTCATCTACACACAGTTTGTTACGCTTGCTGCGTACCACAACATGTGTTGAGCAGCTGTGTGTCAGATTTAAACATACACATCAGTCTAACTGCCTGCTTACTAGGCATGTGTGTTGGTAAAAATCTGGATATGCCATATGTATCGTGATACAGAAGATGATACAATATATTGTGATTTTTTAAAACTGAATTTAACTGTAGAAAAACTGTCCCCTCATTCTAAACACTCCAACCTGTTTCATATTTAACACATCCAGTTTTATTACTAGATCTAATTGATCTACTGGAACCAAGAAGGTGAAAACAGCCACACACTACCAGTTATACTTTTAACTTTACTACAAAATGACTGTCATTAATGGTTACTTCAAATTCTAAAAAAAATAAAAAAATAAAAAAATGGATACTTTGCTTTTGAATATCAATAGAATATTCCGGGTAATAAAATATTGCAATATATTGGTGTAGCGATATTTTCTTACATCCCTACTGCTCACAAATATAACAGCAGAGTTCCCAGTAGCATCAGACGGAGGGATCAGATTCAAGTGAAGGTGTTAGACGAGGAATCACCCAGATGGCTCTGGGTCGGAGCATCTGTCAGGATTTTCTGATGGTTCAGAGCTAAAGTTAACTAAATATAGCCAAACTACTTCCTCACTTCTAATGGTAGGAACAAAATGTGTGGAGCAACAGAAACTGTGCTCTGTGGAAAGTAAAAGGGTTAGTTAATGAAAGCATGGGAACCAGGTTCCATGTTAACAACTAAACATGGTGCCCTGCAGTTCTTCCTGATCCTTTTGTTTCTCCATGTTCCACAGGCAGCGTGAGGCGGAGAAGGAAATGAAGGTCGAAACATGAGTGTGCAAAAAACAAGAACAAGTAGAGAGAGAGCTGTTACATCTCCTCCTTCAACCCCCTCCTCTGCATTATTCTCCCAAGAACCATTGCTGCTTGGCGCAAAACAGAATTAGCCCTCTGCAACACAGCTCCCCCATCACTAAGGAAACACTTCACCCCATTGGAGGTGATCCAGAGCTGCTGCACCAATAGGGTCGTAGCAGAGCGTGAGGCGTCAGAGGAGACTTGCTTCTAACCTCGCTGAAACCACAGAGCTCACAGCAGCTGCAGACCGTGATGCAGCCAACGGCTTCCAGACAACAACAGATCCCAGCGCCTAGACCAGGAACTCCACACAGTTTGAAAACTTAGCTGCTAAAATATAACCATATGTATGGTTTAGATTCATTTTCTAATGACTTTGAGGAAGACAATTTCACCTGGGCATGTCCATATCAGGAAAATGAACAAACTTTGAGAACTTTCTACATGGATTCAAATGCATATTGTATTGTTTTTGTTTAGATTTTTTTTTTTTTTTGGTTTCTTTAATGATTCAATTTAAAGAAATCTTCAATACAAAATCTCTTGTCTCAATTCTTTATTTTATTTAACTTCACACTGTTCAACCAGCTCATTTCCCCCCATGCAGTCCCATGTTTCACCCTTATGACGGTCGGATCCACATGCTTCTGTTCAGAGATGATCAGAGAGAATGAGCAGAAAATGACTTCCATCTGTACTATAACACAGTTCAGCAGGTTAGATCAATACACTATAACATTTCTGTAGTGTCAATTCATTTTTTATTGTGATATTCACATTTTCTGAGAAAGTTTGGATTTCCAACTAAAATGTAGAGGGAAAAAAGGTGTTAGGTTTCCAGGTGGATGTATGTGAGGCTTGTAATGGTAAACACTGAGACTGAACATGAGTCTGTGCTGACCTGCCAGAAGTGCAGCTTTCCTCCAGTCTTTAGCACAGCTGCAGCACACTGATGGTCAGCTGGCTGAAAGAGCTCGACTACACTTCTCCCTCAACAGAAAGTTGTTTGGAAATATTTCTGCATACAGGCAGAGACCAAAGGAAGGTTCTGTTGTGGCTTTTATCACTCCCAATGAGGTGAAGCTGCTTTAAAGCTCAGGCTCCATCTATCTTATACATACAGTCTATAGTTCAAGAAAGACACCAGGGCCTTCCTTTATCAAACATTCAAAGAAACTATCCTATATTCTATCCTATTAATGAAATTTAGAATGTTCATACCAACCAGTCAAAATCCAGAAGGCACGGTATTCTGGGCAGTAAATACTAGAAAACTACACCTAAACCTGCTTCCTTTTATTCTATGTAGCAAAATCAGAACAAATACGACATTATCATAACTAATATACAATATTATAATCATTATTTCAGCAACTGTATGAATATTGGAAATTACATTGTGCAATACATTTTATTTTACATTTCTGTGAAATTGTACAATATGATGCAGATTAGTGACATTAGGCATTTATTTTGAATGTCAATATGTAGATGGAAGTTGTTGGTGCTCAAACAAAAACTGAAACTGAGCAACACCACATTGTTTTTACAAGCCATGATTTTCAACATCATATCAGTGTTTCAAATGCAGCTAATTACTGCAAAGCTCCCTGGGAGATTAAGTCTATGTAATTTTGTAAATCTTTATTCATTCATACTTTAAAGTAATCATTGGATTCAATGTTGCATAATGAAAAGATATCTTACTACTGGTAGTCCATATTACCATTTAATACTATTACAACTCATTTTGATTCCACAACTGCCAAGTGTTGTGAAACAGCTTAAAACCCAGACTTTCTGACCAAATCTAAGAAGCACATCAACTATTTGTTTTATAGCTACAAACAGCTTAGACTACACAAGTGTTTTGGCAGTTTATCCTTAAAGAGAACTAGTCCCATGTTCAGTTCAGCTAGCGGAAAATGACTTGATTCACAATCATAGTTTACCAGCTAAATAATTTGAAGTCATGCCTCGTTCCACTGAGCAGTATGCCAGGGGTTGGAGCGGTTCGCTAAACTATTTTATGGTCTGGCGTATTCAGGAGAACATTTCAACCCCCAGTTGGACTCTCACTGAACAGGCGGGGTTAAACTCAAACGCCAAATGAGGCGTCATACTCGTGTGACGGCAAACGTGACACAGTAGTATGTTTTGTGTTTGTCGCAAGCAGTGATGTTTTTCTGTCCTCCAATCAATAGACTGTGTTGTGTGATGCTAGTAGCTCTGCCCTAACTATACTATACCATTGTTCTATGGAGCTACAACTGAACGGCCCAAGAATGGTGCAGTACGGTTCGGTTGGATGGATGGAGTGCTTTTACAATACGGTTCCGCACCTACCCGTGTAGTACCACTCAGTGGAAACCAGGCTCAGCTCCAACTTGAACTAGTTCTCATTCACTCATCATAATTTGTCTAGAATAAAGTAAAACAGAATATAGGTAATAACGACAAAAAATTAGTTAGATGAAGTTCTGAACCAAGCGAATGTTTCTTATTGTTTTACGTTAAAATGGGGGGGCGACCATTGCTCAGGGGGTAGAGTTGCCAGTTCGAGCCCCCGCTCTGTCTGTCTCAGTAGTTGTGTCCCTGGGCAAGACACTGCACCCTCCTTGCCTGGTGGTGGTCAGAGGGCCCAGTGGAGCCAGTGTGTACGGCAGCCTCACTTCTGTCAGTGTGCCCCAGAGCAGATGTGGCTAAAATGTAGCTTACTATCACCAGTGTGTGAATGTGTGCGTGAATAGGTGAATGACTGAATGTAATGTGAAGCACCCTGGGGTCCTCAGCGACTAGATAAAGTGCTATACAAGTACAGGCCATTTACCCTTTTACAGTGAAGAAAAAACTGTTTTCTGACACCAATTAGATTTGATTACACTTTAGCATTTCAAAGGTTTAAGGATAGAACTTACTGGAGTTTTGGTCGTATTTTATCAGTCTGTCCTTACTTTCAATATACCAAGGACCCCCACTTATTCGCTGTTCAAGATTCACAGATTTTTCTCCATTATTTCAGGAAATTTGCCTAGTCGCCTGTTTTTCTGTAGAGAAAAATCAAAAATATTCTAAACAAAATGCATCTAAGGAAGTTGAAATACCTAGGCCCAATGCTACTTCACATGCTACTGGCTAGCATTAGTAAAGCAGCCAATGCAGAAGTGCTATTCATTTCCTTGGTGCTGATTGAATGAATCCCCAAGGGCAAGGATAAGGAAGCTTTGGTTCTGTGTATTTTGTCTCAATTGTCAAGATAGACTCAGCCCATATTTAGCGCATTTCCACTACCGTTGTCTGAGATGAGCCGAACCTTTTTTTTGGACTACCTCTGTCTTCGTCAGAAGTGGGCCGAGGCAACCCAACATATAAGTAGCACCTGTCTGAGCTTGTTAAAGACACCTGTCCACCTCACAGTCAGTCAGACTCCAACTACTACCATGGGCAAGACCAAAGACCTGTCAAAAGACACCAGAGACAAAATTGTAGACCTCAACAAGGCTGGAAAGGGCTACAGGGCATTTGCCAAGCAGCTTGGTAAAAAAAAATCAACTGTTGGAGCGGAGCAATTGTTAGAAAATGGAAGAGGCTACAGATGACTGTCGGGCTCCCTCAGACTGGGGCTCTAAGCAAGATCTCACCTGGTGGGGTATCACTGATGATAAGAAAGGTGAAGAATCAGCCCAGAACTACATGGGAGGAGCTGGTCAATGACATGAAGAGACCTGGGACCACAGGTTCAAAGTGTAGAACACTACGCCGTCATGGTTTAAAATCATGCATTGCACCGAAGGTTCCCCTGCTCAAGTCATCACATGTCCAGGCCTGTCTGAAGTTTGCCAATGATCATGTTTTCAATAAGTTTGTTCACACACAATCAATCTGGAAGGGCAGCAAAATTAAGTAACAAGCCAACTTGTGAGCAAGCTAGCATTAGCCTAGCACTATTATTACGGTGCGTTCACACCAAAGCGTCGAAAACACGCCGCACGCCAAAGTTTGACGCTTGAAAATTCGCAGCTGGATGCGCATCAGAATATTGATATTATAATATTATATTATAATAATATTGATATTTAAATTTTGACGCGTGCCAAGCCAAAAATACGCAACTTGTGGGAGAAGCTAGTGCCAGATGGTGTTTTTACAAGATGGAAGCTGTCGAGCTAGCTTTGGAAGAGAGCGTCTCCATTCTCTATTTACTGTGGGGAGTACCCTGCGTAGGTTCGCAGGGTCAGTAACATGAAAACTGTCAAAAGTGAAATGAACTCACCAGGTTCCCCTATCTCGTCGTATAGCTCGGGGTGATTAGCCACGGCCGATATCAAGATTTCCTCCATGTTGAATGAAATAATTTTGCTGGACCTGACCCCGTGAACTGGGTCAAAGCATCACGTGACACCACGTCACCAGGCTCCTGATTGGTTGACGCTGCGCGAATTGATGGCGAAGTTCAGATTTTTCAACTTCAGAGGCAGACGCAAAAATGCTCGTCACGCGCGACTGCACAGAATGCACCACATAAAATGACGCGCGAAATGCTTCATTTGCGCGAATTTGAAACGCAAATGAGGTAGAAATGCTTTTTCACAACGCAAAAACGCGCTGTGCTTCTGCAGAAACGCTGACACGCGTCAGCATGCTTCTGCATTGACTTGACATGTAAACCTGACGCCTTTGACGCTTCAAAACCGTTCTGTGTGAACGCACCGTTAAGAAGAGGAACATTAAACATGATAAGCTATACATCAAAGCTGACACAGTAAAGCACAAAATACAGGAACAATTCTGATTTATCAATAAATAGTTAAACTATACTGATTAAACACACAGATTTGAGGACTTCGTTTACTGTCGCAATAAGTTTAAGAATGAAAAAAAAAAACTCAGGTGAATGTGACCCTATCTGCTCCAAATGGAGTTTCTATACAACATTGTTTCTCCATGGTTCTCAGAGAAAATACGCTACATATTAAAGGGATAAACTACCTATAAGCCAGAATGTGTCTTTTGCCATATTCCCAAGAGGTAGATAAGTGAGAAAAAAGCATTCTATAACCAGCCCTGTTATTCTCTTGATCTGGCAGCAGTCTGTTTGCTTTAGCTTAGCATAAAGCAATGTAAGTAAATGGTACACAATAGCATTTTGTTTTTAAAAAAGTATCCTAAAATTCTGACGTGTGCCAAGCCAAAAATACGCAACTTGTGGGGAGCACCCTGCGTAGGTTCGCAGGGTCAGTAACATGAAGTGTTACTAATGATAGTAATTTTTACTGGTGAACTCAAAAATCATACCGACTGCAAATGAAAAGTAAGAAGTAACACCAAGAAATTACAAGAGCCGATTTAGATTTGGGACTACATTATGACAAAAGCCGCTGTAGGCCGCTGTTGCAAGGTGCAAGGACCAGACGCAGCGGTCCCTAAAGCCGCCTGCTGCAGTAAACAAACACACATGCATGGCTACCACTATTTCTTCGGATTGTTTTCACAACCCTTTACTACACAAGTAGCAACAATTTTTCTAGGGTTAAACTTAGCTAAAACTCTGGAAATAAAAACTCTGCAAAGCTCTAGACCAGGGGTGCACAATTCTGGTCCTCAAGGGCCGTTCTCCTGTATGTTTTAGTTCATTCCCTGGTTCAGCACACCTGGATCAAATGATGGCTCATTAGCAGGCCTCTGCAGAACTTTGACATGCTGAGGAGCTTGTTGGACCATTTGAATCAGCTGTGTTGGAGCAGAAACACATCTAAAACTGGCTGGAGACCGGCCTTAGAGGCCTGGAATTAGACACACATGCTAGACTCTTCTAACATACTAAAACCACATCAGGGAGAAACCATAGACTGTAAGATGGACGGAGCCTCTGTGACTTTATCCCTAGGTCTCTGAAGCCTACTTTACAGTTGATGTCACAATTTAGCCACACAAGTGCTGCTGGGTGCTAATGCTAGACAAACAAACCCGCCTTTACCAATTGGAAAAAAAACAGAGCGCTTGGACGTCGATGTGAAAGCAGAAATTAGATGTGAAATTTAAATGCATCTCACAGATCAAATATAAAATGGAGGAGGTTGTTTTGATGGAGAAAGACATACCACGGGCTTATCTTGATGGCGACCCTGCTAATTATACATAGGTAGAACTGAAGCGCCGGCTCAAATGTTACTGTTAAAGCTGCAGTAGGTAACTCTGAGAGGAGAGCAGGGTTTGCTTGAAAATGTAAACCCAAACAAGCTTCTCATTTCTCCCCCTCCCTCTCCGATGCACTCAAGCCCCGCCTCCAATGCCCTCCTCCCTCCTTCAGCTGCGCTACTGGCGTAACAACTGCCAGAGATAATCAGCTGACGCGACTTAGAAAACAAACTTTCGTGAATATTTCCTAACAGTGAACCACATATGACAACATTAGCTGTGAGTGCACGGATGATTGCACGCGCTGCGGAGGTTTACTGTAATACCACCCCAAAAAAACAAAAAAAAAAATTTACCAAGCAAGGGTAAATACCTGTCAAGCAGAAACACTGCCAACTCGGAATCGGTTTTAAACACTTTCGGGTCCCGTAGCTCCCTCCAACTCTCAAAGGCTACGCCAATATTTACCCTCGTTTTATCTCGGGCTCGGTCAACTTCTCTCTTCTTAACTTTTTTGTCCTCCTCTGTCATCTTCTTGTTTGTTATCTTAGCTGTATACGCTGTTGTTGGCAGCGGCGGTACGGGCAGTTTCTCTTTAGGTGGCTGTTGCAGCCGGTTGCGTAGCAGAGCGAGGGGCGGGTCGCGCTGTGTGTGTGAGGAGTGATAGACAGATGTCAGACACGCCTTCAGACGCTGCTCTGGCTCTGATTGGCTGTTTTCTACCGGGCGCGGTGGATTCTTGCAAATCGCAGTAGGGGCTGTAGGCGTGACCAATTGAGCTGCTTTTTTTAACAGATTATAAATCTTATTTCCTACTTTCAGGACATATGGACAGTTTTAGGAAATATCACAAATAGTTACTTTTATTCAAGTTACCTACTGTAGCTTTAAAGTAAAAATGTGTCACCACAAGAGGCTATTGAAAAGGTGCAGAGATGTATTGAAATGAGAATTAGGTTTATGTTTGACTGGATGGTGGCAAATGGTTTGAACTGAAAAATAAAGGACTTGCTATCCAAATAACACGTTACACCCGTTACCATAACGACGTCTGACAGCAGGTGGTCCACAAAGTTACTAATTCCACTGTAAGTAAATCTAAGGCCATGTCCACACATTGCCTATCCGATAATTTTTTTCCTCGTTCTAAAAAAAAAATTCCGTAAACACGGTGGCATCTCAAGAAATATCTGCGTCCACACGAAACCACTGAAACCGACTGAAAACGGTGTAGTATATATGCCAGACCAGTATGGGACGCTGTAATTCTGCCACAGAGATACACTATACACGGAGAAGACTTTGAGCATGCGCATAACCTTGCGCGCTGTATACGAACAAAGAAAAACACATTTATAACAAAGCAATAGATTCTGCTGTAATAAAGCTAGAAGGCTTAGTAGCTTCTGCAGCACGAACACAATCATGAAGTCCGCCATTATTGTTGTTGCAGTTACGTGTGACGCAGTCAAAACGTGATGTGATGACATCATCGTTTCACAAAATATACAGATTGGCTGTACATACGAAACCGTAAGGGTGTCGTTTTCAGATTTATCCACTTTGGGACCCGGTTTCAAAAAATAGCGGTTTTAGTCTCCCAAAACGCCGGATCTGTGTGGACGAAACGCTAATACGATAAAAAATTTATATGTATACAGCGAAATGCGTCTCCGTGTGGACGGGCCCCAAGTGGCAAAAGGTTCATTTGACATACAGTAGGGCAAAAAAATATTTGGCTGCCACTTATTGTGCAAACTGTCCCACTTAAAAAGATGAGGTCTGTAATATTCAATATAGGTATACTTCAACTGTTAAAGATAAAATGTAAAAGAATCCAGAAAAATTACTCTCTTTGATTTTTTATTTATTTATTTGTACATTGGTGCAGAAAATAAGTATTTAGCTCCTACAACCAAGCAAGAATTCTGGCCCTCACAGACCTGTTACTTGTTCTTTAAGAAGCTCTTCTATCCTCCACTCATTACCTGTATTAATGGCTCCTGTTTGAACTGTTATCTGTATAACAGACACATGTCCACACCTTCAAACAGTCAGACTCCAACCTCCTCCATGGTCAAAACCAGAGAACTGTCCAAGGACACCAGGGACAAGACTGTGCACCTGCATAAGATTGGGATGAGCCAATCTACAATAGGCAAACAGCTTGGTGAGAAGAGATCAACTGTTGGAGCAATTATTAGAAAACGGAATAAATACAACATCACTGACAATTTTCCTCAACCTGGGGCTCCATGCAGGATCTCATTTTGCGGGGTAAACATGATCTTGAGAACAGAGAGGAAACAGCCCAGAACTACAGGGGGGAACTGGTCAATGACCTGAAGAGCGCTGGGACCACAGTAACAAAGGTTACTACTAGTAACACTATGTCGTCATAGATTAAAATCCTGCTGCACACAAAAGGTCCCCCAGCTTAAGCCAGCCCATCTCCAGGTACGTCTAAAGTTAGCCAGAGACCATCTGGATGATCCAGATTGGGAGGATGTCAAACTCTTTGGTATAAACGCCACTCGCCATGTTTGGAGGGAGAAAAAGGCTAAGTTGCATCCCAAGAACACCATACTCACTGTGAAGCATGGGGGTGGAAGCGTTAAGCTTTGGGGCTGCTTTCCTGCAAAGGAGATAGGACGAATGATCTGTATTAAGGAAAGGATGAATGGGGCCATGTATCGTGAGATTTTGGACAAAAACCTCCTTCCATCATTGAGAGCATTCAAGATGAAACGTGGCTGGATCTTCCAGCATGACAATGATCCCAAACACATCGCCTACGCAACGAAGGAGTGGTTACATAAAAAGCATTTCAAGGTTCTGGGGTGGCCTAGCCCGTCTCTAGACCTCAATCCAATAGAGAATCTGTGGAGGAAGTTGAAAGTCTGTTGCCCAGCGACCGCCCCAAAACATCGCATCTCTAGAGAAGATCTGCATGAAGGAATGGACGAAAATACCAGCTACAGTGTGTGCAAACCTGGTGAAGACCTACAGGAAATGTTTGACCTCTGTCATTGGCAACCAAGGGAACTCTACACAGGATTGAGGTGAATTTTTGTTATTGACCAAATACTTATGTTCTGCACCATTTTACAAATTAATTCTTTAAAAATCACACAATGCAATTTCCTGGAATTTTTTTTGTTGAATTGCACTTTTGATTAACATTATAGACCTCTCTCATCTTTTTAAGTGGGACAACTTGCACAATGGGTGGCTATCATTTTTTTGCCACATTGTATAAAATATATGTCATTTGTGTTTTCTGTACCCTGTTAAGAATTATGCGCTTTATACATTTATTATGGCATTTTCTTTTCTCATTATATTACGATGTGTTGCTCATAGCTTTCTCAGACATCCGATCTGAATATCTAGCGCTCGATTCGCACAACCCCCAAAAGTAGGGCTGTGCGATATGGTTAAAAATAAAATCTACGATTTGTATGATGCCAAATCAGATTTCCGATTTTCTATTGATTTTATTTTTTTCTACCTTTCTATTCCTGAAAAGAAATTTAAAATGACAGGAAATATTTTTAAAGCTGCTGCTTTTATTTTAATCATTCTTTCTCGGAGTCCAAATAAATGCACACTGTAAAACATGAAGGTAGATTTTGGGTGGGCTCACATCACTTTGAACTACTGAAACCCTTGGAGTGCATTGGAAAGCACTACTGAAGCCCAATGGGTGGTTCCCCACCAGCGCTAGCGCTGAAGGCTCATCTGAGACCTGTCAATCAAAAGGGCACGCCCATTATTATTCATATTTCAAGATGAAATAACATCTTAACGGATGAGATATAAAATAAAAATAAAAATCACCCCCCACATAGCTGTCATGACAGTAAACTTGACCTATTAAACCTAAAATGTTTTTTTGAACCAGGCTGTAAACAGGTTTATTTCTGTTGTGAAGTTGGTATTTTTAACATGGGAGTCAATGGGAAATTGCTCTACAGCCAGCCCCTAGTGAAATAAAGAATACTAACTAATACAACCCATTCAGTTTGTTAAAATCAACCCAAAAACCAAATGATAGCTAAAATTAGTTAAAATGCCGATGTTACCTAAAATGCTAATGTTAGCTAAAACGCCACAGATAGCGTGTTGGCAAACACTAACATGTTTGTAACCATGAACTTAATCCTTTCAGTAATAAAGAATAATTTCGATAGGCCTTATATTTTCCAAGTAAGAGGATGTAGTTCGGGACAGAGGAAGGACAGATTAATGTTTCCATCAAATTTATCAACATATTCGACGTCATTTTACGGCTGCAATATTATATTTTCAACAAATTGAGTGGTTTGAGAGCGTTCCCCTATCTGTTCCGATAAAAACGGTACATTGGTGACGTCGATACGCCTTACGGTTCTTAAGTTATTAAGAGTAGTTCGGAAGCTGCTTTACCTGTTTAAACGGCTGAGATATTAGGAGACACAAGTGAGGTGCTGCACTTAGACTGTCTCCCCCAGTCACAGCCTGCGTGTGATTGGTCGAAAAATGGCAGGCCTTTTCATGGCTTTAGGTGGAGCTCCCTCTTGTGGTAGAAAAGAGAATTACTATGCATTATGTCCTCCACTGTAAAACTGACGTTTCAGGGTTATTGTAAGACATCTCAAACAACTTGTAGATTTAATACAAATCAGTTCACCAGTACTTTTGATTACTCTATAAAATATGATGATCAATACAGTCTCATAGGTACTAGTCAGGCAACAGCGGCCATTTTACGGTTCCAACACCTGGAAAACAGTGATTACTTTTTAAGGGCAGTTACACAGACTTGTTTAGGGAATTGTAGGCATTATAAATGGAGTAAGATATTGTTAGCTAACTTGCTATTGTTATCCATTATACTAACACTAGCATTTAAGCTAACATTAGCATTTTAGCTAATTTTGACTTAATAGCTAAAGTTAACATACTGAATGGATTGAGATACAGTTAACCAACATGTTAGTGTTTGCCAACATGCTATCTGTGGCATTTAAGCTAACATTAGCATTTTAGCTCATTTTACCTATCATTTGGTTTTTGGGTTGATTTTAACGTACTGAATGGTTTGAATACCAATATGTCCATGTTTGCCAACATGCTACCAATAGCTTTTTTACTAACCATTGCAATGTAGCTCATTTAAGCTAACAATAACATTTTAGCTAATTTTGACTTAACTGCTAAAATTAACATAATGGATGGATTGAGCTATTGTTTACCAACATGCTATCTCTAGCATTTAAGCTAACATGAGAATTTTAGCTAATGTTCACTAATAATATTACATTTGGGAAGATTTTAACATAGTGAAAGGATTAAGTTCGTGGTAACGAACATGTTAGTGTTTGCCAACATGCTATCTGTGGCATTTTAGCTAACATTAGCATTTTACCTAACATTAGCTATTATTTGTTTTTTTTGGGTTGATTTGTACAAACTGAATGGGTTAAGTTATTGTTAACCAATGTATTCAAGGTTGCCAACATACTACAAATAGCTTTTTGCTAACCATAGAAATTTAGCTCATTCAAGCTAACAATTGGATTTTAGATAATCATTTAATTATTTTGAATATTTTAACACACTGAAAGGATTAAGTTTATGGTAACGAACATGATACTGTTTGCCAACATGCTACCACTAGGATTTAAGCTAACACTAGTATATCAGTTAGTATCAAAATTTAAGATAATTCAGCTAATTTTAGCTAACACTTCCCTTTAAGCATATTTTTATTATACTGAATGGATTGATTTATTGTTAACCAACATGTTTGTGTTTGAAAAAACATGCTACCACTAACATTTTAGCTAACATTAGCATGTTAGCTAATTTTCAATAATATTGGTGTTATAGCTTGTTGTCAATTTACTGAATATAATAAGTCTTCTTTTAACCAACATAGTTGTCTTTCCCAACATGCTACTACTAGCGTTTTGGGTAATAATTGGAATTTAACTGATTTTAGGTAACACTGGCATTTTAGCTAATTCTGAGTATTTCTATGCGGTAGGGTTGGTGGACTACTTTTCTTTTTTCTGCTGATTCTGTGCATTACATTTCAGCAAGTCTTCTACAGTTGACTTCAAATACTTCAGGTGCTAGGCAGGCAACAGTGGCCATTTTACTGTTCTAACACCTGGAAAACAGGGATAACTTTTAAATGGCAGTTACAGAGACTTGTGTGTTTAGGCAATCTTAGGCATTATAAATGAAGTAGGATATTGTTAGCTAACTTACTATTGTTATCCATTATACTAACACTAGCATTTAAGCTAACATTAGCGTTTTAGGTAATTTTGACTTAATAGCTAAAGTTAACAAACTGAATGGATTAAGACAAAGTTAACCAACATGTTAGTGTTTGCCAACAAGATATCGGTGGCATTTTAGCTAACATTATCATTTTAGCTAACATCAACATTTTAGCTAATATTGGCTATCATTTGGTTTTTGGGTTGATTTTAACAAACTGAATGGGTTGTTATTGTTAACCAATATGTTCATGTATGCAAACAAGCTAGCAATAGCTTTTTTCCTAACCATAGCAATTTAAGTCTTTCAAGCTAACAATGGAATTTTAGCTAATTTTGACTTAACAACCAAAATTAACATAATGAATGGATTGAGTTAATGTTAACCAACATGTTGGTACTTACCAACATGCTATCTCTAGCATTTAAGCTAAAAATAACATTTAAGCTAACATTAGCATTTCAGCTAATATTAGCTAATATTTGCATTTGAGGAAGATTTTATCATACTGAAAGGATTAAGTTCATGGTAACGATTATGTTAGTGTTTGCCAACATGCTTTCTGTGGCATTTAAGCTAAAATTAGCATTTTAGCTAACATTAGAAATTTAGCTAATATTAGCTAGCATTTGGTTTTTGGGATGATTTTAACATACTGAATGGGTGGAGTTATTGTTAACCTATATGTTAATGTTTGCTACCAGGCTGCGAAATTTTTTTTTTTTTACTAACAATAGCAATTAAGCTCATTCAAGCTAACAACGGAATTTTAGTTAATTTTGACTTAACAGCTAGAAGTAACATAATGAATGGATTGAGATACTGTTAACCAACATGTTGGTGTTTACCAACAAGCTATCTCGAGCATTTAAGCTAAAATCAACATTTAAGCTAACATTAGCATTTTAGCTAATGTTTGCCAATATTTGCATTTTGGGAAGATGTTAACATACTGAAAGGATTAAGTTAGGTAACGTGGAGTATGTGAAAGGTGGCAGTGTTGGTTGGTACTCTGTGACGGGGTAAGCCGTATTGCGTCATTTCCTGTTGTCACTGTTGTGCTCCGTGGAGCTGTTGTTCAGACTCTCTTGAATTGATCTTGTTTTCTCTGTGCTGTGGCCTCTCAAAGTTATTTTAACACACAAGCACACAAAACACACGTTTTGTGGTGGTGTACTTTACGTTTTGGGAACTCCTTGTGTTTCACACAGCTTTTCTTGGGGTGGTAAGGTCTCGCTAGCTCAGTTAGCTTAGCTTCATTGCGGCTATGGCTACTCCTCTTTCTCCTGTCTCTAACTCTTCTCTTCTCTCTTGCTCTGTCAGATGTTTAGTTACTTCCCTGCCTCCTTTAGTGATAATGGTAACTGTAATACATTTAATATTTTTGTAGCTTTGGAGGCGAGGGTATCAGAATTAGAAGCACGGCTCTGCGCTTTTGAAAAACCAGCAGATTGCCAAAGCCCATTAGCCAGCGCGGAGCCAACAAGGATAGAACCCCCTAGCTGTCCTCCGGTAGAGCCCGTGCAGCCGGGACCCCAGGCCGGCTGGGTGACTGTACGTAGGAAGCATAGTTCTAGGACCCAGCCTACGGGCCACCACCAACCGGTCCGCGTTTCTAACAGATTTTCCCCGCTCAGCGACACACCTGCTGAGAAGCCGACACTGATAATTGGCAGCTCCATAGTCAGAAACGTGGCATTAGAGACAACATTGACCATAGTCAAATGCTTGCCAGGGGCCAGAACGGGTGACATCAAATCCTACCTGAAACTGCTCGCTAAAGATAAGCGTAAATACAGTAAGATTGTTATTCACGCTGGCGGTAATGACACCCGGTTACGCCAATCGGAGGCCACTAAAATTAGTGTTGCTTCGGTGTGTAAGTTTGCTAAAACAATGTCAGACTCTGTAATCTTTTCTGGTCCCCTGCCTGATTGGACCAGTGACGACATGTTTAGCAGCATGCTGTCATTCCATCAATGGTTGTCTAGGTGGTGTCCTGCAAACGATGTGGGCTACATTGATACCTGGCAAACTTTTTGGGAGAAACCTGGTCTGATCCGGAGAGACGGCATCCATCCCACTTTGGATGGAGCAGCTCTTCATTCTAGGAATACGGCCAAATTTATTAGTCCTCCAAAACACTGACAACCCAGGGTCCAGACCAGGAAGCAGAGTCGTAGTTTAACCCACCTCTCTGCTGCTTCTGTACTGTTACCCACCTATTACCCTATAGAAACAGTGTCTTGCCCACGGCCAAAATTAAATGGATTAAAAGTTAAGCCAACAAAAGCAAATTATGGAAATCTCATATAGATAAATACGACTTTGACTCAAAAGAAAAATAAATCTATTAAATGTGGTTTATTAAACATATGATCTCTCTCCTCAAAGACTTTGTTAGTAAATGACTTGATTGGTGATAATCACATTGATTTGCTTTGTCTCACAGAAATCTGGTTGCAGCAGGAAGATTATGTCAGTATAAATGACTCAACTCCTTCCAGTCATTTCAATTTTCACATTCCTAGAAATACTGGGCGAGGAGGAGGAGTTGCAACCATTTTTCATTCTGATTTACTAATTAGTCCCAGACCAATTGATAGCTACAGTTCTTTTGAACATCTAACCCTTAATTTTCCTCATCCAAGTTGTAAAACATTAAAACCATTCTTTATGTGGTTTTGTATCGTCCAATTCTTACTCTCAATTCTTGGATCAGATCTCCCATTTTTTTATCTGATTTAGTATTAAATACTGATAGGGTCATTATAGTGGGGGACTTCAATATTCATGTGGATACTGAAAGTGATAGCCTAAATGCAGCCTTTAGTGCTATTTTAGACTCAATTGGCTTTACTCAAAAAGTACAGGGATGGACCCACTCAGGCAAACACACTTTGGACCTTGTACTGACATACGGTATTGAGTGTGAGGAAATAACAGTCCACCCACACAACCCGGTCCTGTCTGACCACTCCTTGATAACTTTTACTGACCATCTTAAAACTGAAAGAAAATTTCATTATAGTAGAGCTTTATCAGACAATGCTGTAACAATTTTTAGTACAGTTGCCAAACTTACACAGAGTCATAGCTCTGTTGAGCCAACTATTCCCCCAGCTCTTAGCAGTGATAATTTTATGGGATTCTTCATAAATAAAGTTCTATTAAAAATAAAATCATTGGCATCCTCCCAAACATGATTACTTCTTCCTCAGGAAATGAGGCAGCATCGGAAAGAACTGTAGAACCTCATTTGTGCTTAGGCTGTTCTGATTCAGCTTTCTGAATTATCAAAAATATTAGCCTCATCTAAACCTTCAACTTGTATGTTGGACCCAAACCCAACCAAATTATTTAAAGAAGTGTTCCATTTGGTTCCTGGCCCCATTTTGGAAATGATTCATCTATCCTTAGTAAACGGATACGTACCACACGAATTTAAAATGGCTGTATTTAAACCTTTACTCAAGAAACCTTCCCTTGACCAAGATGACTTTAAATGCAAAATGCCATTAAAAGCCTTCAGTTGATCCAAAATGCGGCAGCAAGAGTTCTGATGAATGTTAAAAAGAGAGATATTTCTCCTGTTTTAGCTTCCCTTCATTGGCTCCCTGTTAAATCCAGAATAGAATTTTAGATCCTTCTTCTTACATACAAAGCCCTTAATAATCAAGCTCCATTATACATCAGAGATCTAATTGTTCCATATGTTCCTAACAGAGCACTTCGCTGTCACACTGCAGGTTTACTTGTAGTTCCTAGGATTTCTAAAAGTAGAATGGGAGGCAGATCTTTTAGTTATCAGGCTCCTCTCCTGTGGAACCAGCTCCCAGCTTTAGTCCGTGAGGCAGACACTCTGTTTACTTTTAAGGCCAGGCTTAAAACGTTCCTTTTTGATAAAGCTTATAGTTAGAGTGGCTAAGGTCATCCTGAGCTATCTCTGTAGTTATGCTGCTATAGGCTTAGACTGCTGGAGGACAGACTTACCAATTTTCTTCACTCTGCTACTTCCTTTTCTACTACTACTCTCCAGTTGTATTACAGTACATTCTGTTATTTCGACTGTTAACTTTGTTTTCTCTCAGTGTTTTTCTCTCCATAGAAGATATACCTGGTCTGGTATCCTGCTTGGCTGGAATGCCCTGTTGGACGGGGTGCATCGACTGGGATGATGCTCCCTGTAAATGAACCTCCACAGCTGTTTGGCAACATGCTACCATACGCTTCCGTACGTTTTTTGAACTTCAACTACTTCGGCATACTTTGTGCTATTTTAACCATTCTACTTTTCAACTATTCTGCTCATTCTGCTTTTTCCAGGTATATCTTTTGGCATTCCCACTGCATTTTCGCAGGAAATGCAACTTTTTCTAGTTATTATTACTGTTGGGATTAGGCAGACAGTTTTGGAGCTGTATGCATCAACCAAACTTCAAACTTTTGAGCAAGCAGAGGGAGGCCCTTTGAAGGTTTTCACCATCAATCATAGTCTTCATCTCAAACAGCCAACTCCCTTGTAGGGTTCAGGAGTTCCTGAAGGATTTTATGTGTGGATATCTTTCCATTAGTCCTAATAAAAGAAAGGAGCAGTGCTGGTCTGAAGAAAATAGAAGCTTTTTGGAAATGGAAATGATTGCTTAGTTCCTCCCAAATGTAGTTTGGTCTCAGGAAACCTGGCTGTTTCAGAAACAGTTATTGTAATGGCATCCTTAGCCATGGACACATGAAAAACCAGACCAACTTCTAATTATCTCTAGTTATATAATTTGTAATCAAGTCAAAAGAAACATGTTAGTAAAATGAAAAGATCATTTAAATCTAAATCTGCCAGGGCTTAAAGAGCATGTTGCAGGTTAAATATTTTCTAAAATGCATATAAGATTTTGTCTAAAATTATTATTTGAAACGTTTATTGAGGATTTTCGTTGTTTTTACAGTACATACCGGCACACATTTTAACAAAAGATTCATAATCTGGATGTATGACATAAGCAAAGGGAGTCCTATGCTATGCGCTTCCTCAGCTCCATGTAGCCAGTAGGTAGTTATGGGGTAGAGCGGTGGTGTTATCCAGAGTCAGTGTGTTCACTAGTTTAGTATTGGGTGCATTTGTCTTAAAAATGGTAAATGATTGTGTTTGTGGAGGCTGTATAACTAGCAGGGTGTCCGAACATCCAGTCCACAAATTTCTAAATAAAAACAAAAACGGAGCCATCTTCTGTTCCTGGGTGTGTTTTGTTCAGCTGAAAAGACCAGATTTCACTGTGGCTACGAAAAACACGCTTACTTCAGAGTGGAGGGTTACCATCCCAGCGATGTGATGGAGTTCAACATGGGATGCAGAAGCAAAGATCATGTGAGACTGACACAAGGCCCAGTTCCTTCAGTGCACACAGCTTTATGGGCACCGATGTCAGCGGCAGTTTCTGGGGCTGCTGCATCAGGCGGGAGGCGCCATGGTGAAGGATCCATCAGACGCTCAGCTCTACACACACAGGATCTTGGCATTGTAAATCTTGTTTACGCTGCTAATGACCAACTTTGTTGAAAGTACAATATGAAAAATTAAATGCAATGTGATAATGTGAGATGAAAGAAGCAGGAAAGTGTTATACCACGCTATGTTAACGGATATTAACAAGTTTGAGAAAACTTAGAAAAGCTCCTTATTGGCCAGAATCAATACTATATTAGCTGACAAATACTAGTGTTTTTTATTTTCTGGTAAATGATAGTAATCTGTATAAAATAGTGACGTTAGCAGATGAGTTTATGCTAACATGGGTCTCTCTCTCCACTGATTGTCCTGACACCACAGCTCTATCTTTAACCATGAATCCATCCCCTGGTCTCTCTCTGCTCTCTGGTGAGCAGCAGGATCATAGATGTATGATTGTCCTCCATCATATGTGTCATTGTAAACATTTAAGGTTTCTATAGTGTCGGATCCAGAATTAAAATCCATTGGTTTCTACTGATGGAGCCAACAGGTCTCCCTTCACCTACATCACTTCCTGTCTGGTGGAGGTTACATCTTCCAACAAAAACAACTCCAGAAGTCCAAATCATTTATTTACGAGTAATTGTTTATTTAGAACCAGTTCCTAATATATTTCCCTAAACATTGGTTTAAGGTGGGCTGTAACCTGCTATATGCTCTTTAAGTGGAAGCTAAGAGCGATAGTGAACCATTGGTTATAGTTGCTGATTCAACATCAATAGATTAATTGCGATTTGAAACGTGCCAAATTGATAGCGATTCAAAAATGGTCAAAACGGATTCTTTTTGATGATTAAATGAGAAAAGTCTTGCCTGCCTGCTGCCGTGACATTTTTAGGGGACGGACTTGCAGAAACAGTATTGCTGCTGCTGGTGTTCCAGCCATGCAGCGAAATGTACAAACTACAGCTAATCTTCAGCAGTTCAGTTGTGAAAGGAGCGTCCTTCTTGTTGTGTATCATGTTAGCAGCTATGTCCTATTTTCCCCTGCTGTCCAGGGCGTCCTCCCTGAGCTGCAGCTGCAGAGCAGTGCAGGGTAGCTGTAGTTTGTTTACATGTCAGCTCAGGTTTTTTTATTTTTACTTTATTGAAAATGATCAACAATACAGTCAAATGAGCAAAAGTTAAAGAAAATTAAACGTCAGCTCAGGTGTAGCTTTACGGAGCAACCGAAGCGGGCCGAGGCGACCCAAAACGCCCACCTATGGACTGATTGGTCTAGTAAAGTGATGTCACTCTGACTCCTACCTGTGTAGCGGTAGCCACTGATTGGACTGGCGGTGTGTGTGTGAAGTGATGTCACAGAATGGTGCCTGACCAGGTTTCTGACATGGCAATGGAGACACAACCAGGCCGTGCTTGGGCTGACCCAAGTGAAAAACCAAAGACTGGAGCATACACTTTGGATGTCTTTGGGAGAATGCTCTTTTATTTTTATTCCTTTGAAAAGAAAATACTTATTTTCTCAGAATATGACTTCAGGTTTATTTAATTATTCGTTCTAACCACATAGAGCTGGAAAACTTTAAATATGTTCAAATTAGGGATGGGCATAATTAATCGACGATCGATTAATTGATCATTAAGAATTTCATCGATGACATTTCATTTTATTGATCAATTTTACCGATCAATTAACGCATGTTGTATAAGTACTTGAACGCACTTCCAACCCTGGTTAGAAGCGGAGCATCCTGCTCTTGGTCTCAACTAGGGATGGGCATAATTAATCGACGATCGATTAATTGATCATTAAGAATTTCATCAATGACAAAAAAAATTACCGATCAACTAACACATGTTCTGTTGCGTAGTGTGAGTTTTGAAGGAATGCAATTAATTTAGCTATGTGGCAGTAATTAAACACTTTACCACACGAGGGCGATGACTGAAAATAAAACCCACAGGCCGACTCAGTTTCTTGTGAGTTTCTGTGTATTTCAAAAGTAGCATTGTCATGAAGAGGTCGCAGCAAAGCGTGGCGGGGGACCACTTTGACTAAAAAAACAAACAAAAAAGTCTCGGTTCACTGCCAACACTGTGAAGCTGTGTTGTTCCCCCCCTACAGACTAGTGGAAAATGAATTAAACAAGATTCCAGAGGCTTGCCAAGTTAGCAGAGGTATGTGTATCACAGCGACGTCTGTCCCTCACAGCAGGTGATCTCAGCGCTGCAGGTCAGACGCCACAGCAGCCTGATGATCGTCAGTTTGGTCACCAGGCTGCTTTCGCTTCTGACGCCAGCAGTATGTTAACATGCTCATCTTTCTCAACAAAAATCAGTAGAGTGATGCTAAAGTTGTATATAAGTTACGGTTTCTTTTGTTTTTGTCTTTTTTACTCTGTTAATGAGCCTAATTCATTGTTAGGTACGCTGATCTCTCTCATCCTCTTTCTTAACTCTTTTTGCCAAATGTAACACAAAACTATCAGACCTATAAGCATTTTTTTATATTAAGTTATTGTTTAACGTGACTTTTTTTTGGGAGAAGAAAAAAAATATGAGCATCAGTTGTGTTAATGAGTACTGTCTTTTAGCTGTCGGCTCCGCTGCTTATAGCGCATATTTTCTTTGTGCAACTACCATGAATTAATTTTGTTTAACTGCCACAAGAGGTGTCCCACTTGTAATGAAGATCTCAATGAGGAAACGCGCTATTTTTCTATTCTCACTGCATTTTAATTTAGCCTATGAACACTGGATTTTAATATAAAAATATCAATGAATAATCGAAAATCAATCATTAACTCTCCCGATGATCGATGAAGACAGTTTAATCGAATGCCCATCCCTAGTTCAAATCAAAAGTTATCTTTAAGTAAACAGAGCATGATTGATGCGTTTCAGGATTGGATCAAGTGTTCTCTTTTATGGAAATCTAAATATGGTCACCCTATATCATACTTCAATTGCCAACACAAATTTCCTTTAGCTTTCATTGAAAAATATGACCTGATATGATTATGAAACATATTTTGGACATGTGTTGGTTTAATATGTGGTTTCACATAAATAAAAGACAGGACATAAATTTGTTTGAATACTTGAATTAATGGAAACTAAATGGATTTTAAAGTAGAAAGTCCTCATGGAAGGAATTAAGAAAAAAAAACTAAAGGGAGGAAAAAATATGCAACAAAAACCATCTTTTAATAATCGAGCTGTAATCAAATTGAAACGTGAGGCACCCCTAGATGGCACACCCCTAATAGTTACTGTAAGGTTAACAAAGCAGAGACTGGTGTTTCTGGGGGACTCTAAATTCTGTCACACCACCAGAGGAAGAGAGCAAGGCCGTTTCTCAATACCCAAGTACGCAAGTATGTTCTTGTGTACTTGGCAAGTACAGTGGTAAGTCCGTTCTTGTGGAGAACACATGGACACAGTACGGTAGTTCTGCAATTGGAAGAGAGCGTACTTGGTTGATGTCGCTGCTCAACTACCAGCTTTCCAGAGTTTCAATAAATGCTCCAGGTTTACTAAGGAACTGGATTATTTTCACATTTATAATAGATAGGAGAATAAGAAAAAACCTGTTTTTGACAGATATCAAATATGCAAAATTAGGAAGAAGTGTCCATACAAAATAGAAACCTGTAAAATAATGGGCTAAAGTTTTCAATACTGATTATTAAGGCCCTGCTAACTAAATGGTGGTTTACCATCTTATGACCTTTTCAGGTTTTTTAGTAATGCATGATTGTTTACAAAAAATGAAAACCTTGGCTTTCTTCATAAGACTATTTCCTTATAAATTATTATACAAGTAACTGGCTTTAATCTTATAAACTGTGGCGACACCGCTTGAAAATATCTATATAAACTAAGTCAATGTAAAACAATCCAGAGAAAAAGAATTCTTTTTTATATTCTGGTACTTGCAGTCATCCACCACATATACTACAACCTTTTATATCTCACTTTCAGTCGCTACTAACAGAACAGTTAGCAGGATCAGGCCGGGGTTAGAGGTTAGCTGCAGCTACCCCAGCCTATTAGCAGTGCTGTGCTACTCCCAAAACACTGGAGAACATTTTAAAGTAGGCAGATTCTTAATGAACTGACCATACAGATGAAGTTTTAAGGTCTACTTTCTCACTTAAAAACATCTTAAAACTGCTTTTTGTGACGAGTTAATAGTGGTATTAAAGCCATACATTTCAGCACTCATCATCTCTATTTACTGCTGCTGGTGACGCAAGGCATTGTGGGATACCTTGCTGGCTAAAGTTCGCAAAAGGATGCTTTGATGCTTCCTCAATACAATGAACGGGGCACTTTGTGTGTTCTTGCTTGGATGTGTACTTAGAATTGGAACAGTACTTGGGCCACCGTCGATGACGTTTCACAAGTACACGAGCTCACAAGTCCAGACAAGTACGCATATTGAGAAACGGCTTTAAAACACCTGTGTGACTGTCTCACGCAGCGGCTGAAGCACCTCCCTAACCAACATGGAAGACGCCACTTGTGAAAGAAACTGAAGATGTAATATCTGAAAGTGAATATTTCAAAGTTGATTAATTAAATAAGGAACTTATATCAGGAAAGCTCGGTTTTAAATGTTCTATCTGTAATGAATCTTTGCTTGATTTAGGGAAAAAATTATTCATATTAGATTCATTTTTTATGATTAAAAGTATTAGAGTGAACTTCAAATTAAGTATGTTGACTTGTAAGTAGTAAATGCATGTATTTGTTGTTTGAAGTTTATCAACCTCAAATCAAAAATAAAGAGAGAGAGCTGTCCATGTGTTCTTCCAGGTCCTCTCAGGTGGACACACTCACTAGCTATGACGCCCAGCTAGGCCTGTCATGAGAACATATGTGGCCGGACAATAAAATGCCCCAGAAATTATGCCAATAAACAATACTAGCCACTTTTGAGACCATTTTCAACTAATCTAATAATAATGCATGAACACCCTCTGAACAATCAGACTTGAATTTCTAAACATTTACCGCTGTAAGTGGAAGACATTTTTAATATCCAATATAAATCAACAAAACAACTGAAACAATAAAAAAGAATGAACTCTGTAAACAAGATGTCCCTCAGAAAACATTAATAACTACCAGTTAGGGGTTTTGTAAACAGAAAGTGCAAACTAAAAACTAAACCACTACCCATATATGGATCACATACACATGTTGAATGTTATTGTTTTCATCTGGTAATGGTGAGCATGTGCACAACACTGGAGGGCAAAAAGAGCTTCCATATCATGTTTGGAGCCCTGGTGCAATTGGTTGAACAATTCCACTAGTGAAATCTAGGGATATGGGAATAACTCATTTAGATCATCTTTGTGCAGTTGAGCAAAAAGCTAATGTATGTAGCCCAAAGCTAACTGGACGTAGCGCAAACGCTAACTGTATTTAGTGCAAAAGCTAGCTAATATTTAGCGCAAAGGCTAGCTGTATGTAGCCCAAAGCTAACTGTATTTAGTGCAAAAACCAACTGTATTTAGTGCAAAAGCTAGCTAATATTTAACGCAAAAGCTAGCTGTATGTAGCCCAAAGCTAACTGTATTTAGTGCAAAAACCAACTGTATTTAGTGCAAAAGCTTGCTAATATTTAACGCAAAAGCCAGCTGTATGTAGCCCAAAGCTAACTGTATTTAGTGCAAAAACTAACTGTATTTAGTGCAAAAGCTAGCTAATATTTAACGCAAAAGCTAGCTGTATGTAGCCCAAAGCTAACTGTATTTAGTGCAAAAACTAACTGTATTTAGTGCAAAAGCTAGCTAATATTTAACGCAAAAGCTAGCTAATATTTAACGCAAAAGCTAACTGTATGTAGCCCAAAGCTAACTGTATTTAGTGCAAACGCTAGCTAATATTTAGCGCAAAGCTAGCTGTATGTAGCTTCAAACTGACTGTATGTAGCGCAAAGCTAACTCTCCAGACCCATTTCAAATAGCTAAAGAGCTATGATGGACGACAGTCCTCAGAAGTGGCAGCCTGTTCAATATGGGGATATCTACAATTATCTGAATAACAACATTGTTTTGGTACACATTTACAGTGATATGTATATTTTTATATAAAGCAGTTTCATTAGTGTGTCTGTAAATTCCATATATTCCTTAGTGTTCCATGCTAACTATGCTAGCAGCAGATGTAGCTTAGCATGCTGGCAGGTTCCTTTAAATGTTCTTATGAAATTGTTACGACTAGCCTATATGTTATTGAAGCTTCTACATACCTTCTATGAAGTGAAGTGAGCCGATTCTATCATGGCACTGTAGCGCCCAGGATCTGGCTGGATTATCCAGTACAGGTCAGCTCTCTACACTGCTATTAACCATGGCCTCCAGTGTATTTTATCAGCTAGAACCCAGTCCATTTCTTTCGTCTATTTGTGCAGCCTCCAGCGCTGCATGGGTTAACTATACTGACTAGATTTTATTTCAACACTATTTAGTGCAATCTGTTGACAACTGACAGCTAATAACAGTGGTGGTGTTTTTGCCCTCCAGCCAGAAGCTGGGGGGCAGGAGTTTGGACGTGTGACATCACGTGTCATGGTACATATGTGTCTTTTTTCCATCCAGTCTCTTTGGTAGAAAGAGGGAGACACACGAGGAAAACAAACAAACATGCAAATGGAAATGATCATGACTGGAAATATTATTGAGTTCATTTGAATTTATCATTTGATTAATTGATTTATTGTGACAGGCCTACGCCCAGGATGCTAAAGCTAACAGTGTGACTAGATCATTGTAATACAGAAAAAGCAAACGCAGCTTGGAAAACGTGGGTAAATCCCAAACAATATGATCATCCCAATATGCACTAACAATAGAGCATACATTCAGCATTCTGAATACAGAGCTGGTTTTAATTCTAGGTGGAATATCCCAGATATAGACATGACCGTGGGATCTATTTCCTGGCCATCATTTGTCTGATCCACTGCTTTCTGGCCCAGTGTGGGTCTGACTCTCTCTAGGAACTGAAGCTGCCCCAAACAAGTTAGAAGCAAGATATTACCATTGTTACACATGAAGTTCACATGTTAGCAGGCTATAGTAGATCGCTAACCGTGCTTTTATTACACATGTTCAGAAGCAACAACACAGAGGAAACAGAGTCCAGTGGGCCCAGTGGGCCTCAGAGACACATAGCAGACATTACACCAGCCACAGCTTCTGCTGTTAAAATACAGATGAATGAATGAATAGGTCTAAAATGACTGGTTTGGAACTGCTTGGCTCATGTGAACCCGGTGGACAGACTGTACTTCCTTCACTCCTACTAACCTTGAGTGTTTGCACATTCCATCCATTTTTGAACATTCAGAGGCCCATAGAAGGGTGCACATCCTGCAGACAGGTCCACACACACACACACACACACGTTTCTGGACCCCCCTTATTAGGACACTGCTCTGACTTCTATTTATTGTAGATAATGACAATAATTGTACTACCTACAAAAACCGTCAAGTAGTTTTAATGTTCTTTATGTTCCTGATGTTTTCTGTTTTTATTGTTGTTTTATTGCTGCTTTTATTTTCCCCCAATCATGTAAAGCACCCTGAATTGCCTTGCTGCTGAAAGTGTGCTTTACAAATAAATGTGCCTTGCCTACATGTTATTAATGAGGACTCCAGACACTGCTTGGCCTTGTTTTATTCAAATTAGCTGGCTGGTCAAAGGAGGAGAGTTTACAGTATTTAGATAAGAATAAGAACAGACGGACTGTTTTCAACAACCATAAGTGGTTCTTCACAGTCCCAGTGGCCAGAGAGGCTCAGAGAGGCTGAGAGAGAAGCAGAAACAGGACAGGCAGTCTTTCTGAAACTTCCTGCTGGGCCTGGTAGACTTCAGTAGACGTACAGCTGTATGCTAGTCTGTGGCTCAAAACATAACCACATGAAACACAGAGCAGAGTACATTTCTTCTGTCTATGTCAGTGAGCACAATGTTTGGTCAAGATAACAAGAAGGTAGAGGTCAGGGGGCGTGTTGGACAGGCTCCTGTTACCAGGGCTTCTAAGTGGCCAGGTTGGAAAGCTGCAGCCCACACAGTCTATTAAAAGATGTCAAACATATTCAGAGAATGTCAGCTCCAACCAATGAGAAGTCAGCCCCACACATGCCAATCAGGTTTTCAACATGCATCAAGATCAAACCAAATACGTGGCTAACTTCCAGCTAAACACCGTGGGAAGGGAAGGATTTCTACTTGTAAAGTACGATCAACGAGGTCCCAGGCAGACAACAACTAAACATGAGGGAGAACAAAATCTGTTCTTGGAAGCTTCACGTGTTATTCTGAATGTCAGCTGGAAGGAAAACAACCAGCAAGCAGCTATGGTGACATCGTCTGTAGATCCTGATGCCCCGAACCAAACATCTTCACAACGATAAGCTGAATATGAACTATTGAATTAATGACATAGCAAACAAAAATGAAACTGAAGATAAATAGCCGTACTTCCAGCTTTAGACTAGAAGACAAGCGTGTCTTTGTCAGAGGAAAGCTGCGTGTCTGCTGTGTATCCTGCTGAGGACGAGTAATACAGGCCTGAGTGGTGAGAGGCCACAACTGGGCTGGACGTTACATCGCCAGTCACTCCACTGAAAAAAACTCAAACGTAATGGTTTGAATCGGGTCGATAGTGAGAGGAGGCCGATTCCAGTGTGTGCTTAGGAGCTAAACACTCTCTTCATGACATTTCTCTGGCTCAAGGAAGATTGTAGAAAATCACCTAAATACATAATCTTGGTGTCATGGAAATAATTTCAAGACATTTGTTTTCATATACAATCATTTGAAGGTTTTGTTAACATACCTACAACAGTAAGCCCTAAACAGTTTGAAACATGATATTTTCTCTTCCTTTGAAGCCCTCTAATACTGAGGTGTAGAAAAAGCATCATTAATGAGGTGAAAACACGTTTTTAATAAAGCTGGGGTGCTGCCAGTCACACTCACACTCCGAAACAACAAATATGGAGGCATGAAGATGGAAAACGGAGCTCTCCACCATAACACCACCCAGTTCCCCGAGCAGCCACAGAGGCTGGGGCTGGGGGCTGGTTGGTTGGTGGGGGAGGTGAAGCTCAGCGATTAAACCAGCAGCGCTGCCTTTAAACACGAAATCTCACCACAGGTCTAAAAAGAAAACCATCAACACGACCAACTAGAAGTCCGGCAAAAGGTTCCCTCTGAAGCCAAAGATAGACACATTCATATAACATAAGATAACATGGCGAGGCCGCACTGGATCAAACAGAGCCTTCCGGTAGGCTACACACAGCAGTAGTGGTAGGGCGAGCAGAGGGCTGGATGTGGCAGCGGAACATTCACCGACTCAGCTAAAGGCTAGCAGCTAGGCTAGGAGTGGAAGAGAAAGATTAGATCAAGGATTATTAGAGAAAAAACTCGAACATATCAAGCCCCCAAACAACATTTAACACCCTGCTGCCAAAAGCCGACCACATCAAAGGTTACTATAGGAACCTTCTGAACATTTACCCTGCAAACATACTAAATGTGCCACGCATATTATATTCTCTAAAGCTTAGCCTACACTACAATAACATCAAAAAGATCCAAACAGGTAGGTTCTGTAATGGTATAACACCTCATCCCTTTGTGGAAACACCAGGGAAACTTACTGAAAAACCTAAATATTCTGGTATAGGTTAACCACAATTAAGAGTTTTACGGAATATAATTCAAAAACACTTGTTTCACTCCACTAACACGGCTAATTTTGATTTTTGGTTTTGAAGAAGAGAAACGGATTTTTACCGAAATATTGTAAATACCTAAATGTTCGTGCCTAAAAGTCGTGATTGTCCAAAATATTTTAACATTGACTTTTTGAAAAAAAGAAAGGTTTCTGTCGATGGAAGAAGCAAAGTAATTAAAAAAACAACACGAGGGACTGATCCCACGGTCCAGTCCCAGCCCAAAGCGCCCCTGGAAGGCATAACGTCTACTCTACTTCCCCTTCCAGCTAGCCAAACACATCACATGAATAGAGAAATACTGGAGAAATACGCGAAATCCTGTGAAGAGAAGCAACTTGTTTGAAGAAACTTCTGGAGGCAGGTTATTGCTTGCTATGTTAGTTAGCCGTGTGGCCATGGCAGACAGAAAACATGGTGAATATGTTTCAGATCTGGGCGAAAACTATCATAATTATGTACATTGAGATATTACATATTCAAGGTGCTTACCTAAAGAGTCATTCCAAAGTCCTTAAAAACAAGGCAAAGATAATGTCCTTGGAGTATCCCAACATTAATTCCAATTAAACCAGTAGGCCTGGACATCCGCCTCGGAGTCGCCTGTATCCTTTGCCCTTACAAGTAGCTCCCTCTTCAAGGGTAAGAAACAAAGTTCTCAGTATCTCCCAAAAAATGCCGGAAAGTTAAATCCCCTGTTTTGTTCAGGTGCGCCACATCCATTGGTGTCTTTTATAAATCCCCAGTGATCAACACCAATAATGTTAGTGTCGTGTATATTTACAGTCGCTGTTTATTATGGGGAATACACTGCTCTATGTGATACGGGCTCCGATTCTGTGTCGGGTCCTTACGCTCGCCGAAGCGCCCATCCCCCTCCTCGCCGGCATCCACCACAGGCCCCATCGAAACTGACACACAATCACGCCACGGGGCTTCCCAGGCGACCGTGCAGGGGCATGTTGGTTGGGAGGTCCTTCCAGATGCCCCGCCTCTCGTCATTGATTTGACTGTACCATGCGGCTGGTTTGTTTTAGCCGGAATACCTCGAAGCCATTGGTCAATCAAACCGTCTGTTACTTCCCACTATTAGCGGAGAAAACAGGGCGAGTACGGCTCCAGTCAGGAGCTCGTCTTCTCTAGTATTAGTGGTGAAAGCACACGGAGGAGCATGAGTAACTGGATTCGAAGGCATATTTGCTACTCAGCAAAGGATTTATATCTACTACGATGCGGGAAACTTTCTTTATAAAAATATCATTCCAATGGAGCGAACTTACTTTCTTTAGTGGAATTACTTCTTTGTTTATAACATATATTTCATTTGGATGGAGCGGTATTGTTGATACATAATGGTACTGGTTAGCCACACGGGGTCTCTTGGGCTCAGTTTCAGGGCTACAAGAGGCAGGGTTAGCCCACTGGGTCAGCCCCACCTACCGGTTTGTCAGCTCAAAGCAGTGTTACATACATGTCGCGTTGGGTGCGTCTGTTGACTGTTTGGACGACGCAAATCTATCCAGGCCTGGACTCTTTCTAACCCCTCTGCAGTAATGCGTCTTTCCCTACTTTTCAGACACGACGGAAACGAGTGTCTCTGTACAATTTCAGAGGAATTTTCTGAGGTCGGCCGAGGAACAAGGTGTCCTTTGGCTTTAAAGGAGCTATTAGATATTTTATTTTAGATACTGGAACACTACATGAAGGCGTACAGTAATCAGAACAATAGCCCGACGCCTTACAAGTCATTTTAAAACAGTGACATGTAAGTTAGCACAATGACGCGATGGGTTCCTGTCACGTCATGACACTAGGGGACGGCTTTGGATTGGATGCGCTGAAAAATGCCGACGTCAGTGGTTGCAAATAGGGGGGGGGCAGTAAAGAGAAACATTATCTCCGACCGGAAATCGGAGATTTAACATTAGAAAACAGGTTCAATTCAGCAGTCCTCTTAAACAGGTACACCTCCTTGGTTCTCCACAAATATGACGCGTAATCCGTCCTGGAGGTGGGGGTGGTACCACCGCTGTTATCGGTGTGGCTCATCAGCATGGTGTACGAGTATGAAATAAACACGATCCTGTATGGTTGTCATGGAGAGGTATTTTATTGATCACCAGTCTGACACAACAACAGCAAAACTACCAAATAATAGTATACCACAGCCTTCAAATGTAATTCATATTGTAACATTTTGGATCTCATGCATAATAATACTGCAGAACGAATATTCTAGTTTCACTGTAGACTGTGACACTATAATAAATCAATGACACAGGCTTGGCAACTCCCAAATTCTTTCCTATGAACACAAACACATGGTTCATGGCAGTGTTCTTTAGGGCCAGTCCAAGTGTTTGCAGTGGAAGTTCTGGTGCCAGGTTTCAGCTTCTTAAATGTTACGTCAGAAAAATGATAGAATGAAGGATTTATTCTTTTTACTTTAAACAAAACAGCAGCTTGTTATACAGATAAAGATGGCACATCACATGTACACAGCCATAACACAGGAAGGGATATGGATGGGTCTATAAGTCAGGGAACTTCAGCTGCACACATGTTGACCTACCATCAGTTACTCCAGATTAAAGTGGGAAAATAAAATGAAACAAAGGGATTCAGGGATGTCTTTGTTTTGCTAGTAAGTATGTGGGTGGTCTCATGGGAATGTCTGGTTCAGCAGTTGAGGAGAAAAGTGATGGGACAAAGAATAGTGCTGGGGGAGGGGGGATTTTCTGGTGGTTGCCTCTGAAAGGTTCTAGCTCATGCTTGACTAGTTCTCCAACTGCTAAGCAAGACTGCCCCTCCCTGGTTGTTGTGTGCCACTGCAGGAACTTGTCTCCAACCACGTCCCAGCCACCAGGGCAACTCAAAGCAGCTTCAGACTACCAGTGACATTGTTCACCATCTCCTCTGCTCCCATGATGGCCAGGACTGTGCGGGAGCCGGACTCCACCTGCAGAGACAGGTGTTATTCTGACACACCAACACACTGCAACTGTGACATGACTAACATGATCTACGTGTTGCCTACCTGGGTAAGACCTGCATCCTGGACCAAGTAAGTGGGCAGGTTGAGGCTTAGGGCAAGGGCTTGCAGCTCCAGCAGATGGGCCACATTGGTGCCTTGGAGCACCACCTTCTTGGCCCTGTATGAACACCAAACTCATTCACATCTAGCAGAGAATTTCACCAAACCATATCCCAGCTGTTACCATTCCATTTGAAACCTAACATGGGCCTTACCCACTGTGGTCCCACTTCCAGGCCATCTCCCGCCAGCTGTTTTTCTCCTGCAGAGCCTGGTACAAACCCACAGCAGCATGTCCCACCTGGGCTGCAACCTGCACACACATTCAGCACCGTGTTCAGCTCCAGAGCTCAGTAGCACCCAAACTGGAAATGATCACAGGGACCTATGTTTGAATCATGTGAGAGCAGGGAAAATGGCTTTGGACTGATGTGTTTTCATGGACAGATCTCATACTTCTGTATGCTGATGTGGCATTATGTCCAAGTTTTAAAACCATCAAAATGGAACGGTTATTTTTAGAGCTATTAAACTCCCAAACATACAAAGAACATGTATTGTTTTAGTTGCCTTTAATCCTAAGATTCAGTGCAGCTGTTACATAACCACAAATCACCTCATCCCAGCGATGGGACCAAATGATGGAGGGAAAACTGCCTGAGACAAAACTAGGGCTGGGCCATTTGGCAAAAAAAATCCCATCAGCATAGTATTTATATCAGTAAAGATATATAGATATATATGTACACACATACAGTGAGGAACATAAATATTTCAACACCCTGCGATTTTGCAAGTTCTCCCACTTAGTAATGATGGAGGGCTCTGAAATTCCCATTGTATGTGCATTTCCACCTGTGTGTGTTTTCTGTTCAACCCCTTCAACTTCCACTGTATTCTGTGCAAATTGTGGCCTTTTGGGTTTACTTTCATTTAATAAATAGTAGAATCTATCTGTGCTGTGTGATGTCAGACTTGATGTTAGACTGCAGTGATTTCAAAAAGTCTAGTTTTAGATGTAAGCCTACTATATCAGGTGCATTTTCATTTGGTCATGTCTGGATTTACCTTTCCAACACCCATGCCAAGGTCCATGTTAACCACAAACACCATCTTGAACACAAGGTCCTCGTCCCCCTCCTCCTGTGTGTTAGACCGAAGGCAGAAACACACTAAGATTTGGTTTTGGACCAACTGTACTGGGTCTAACGTACCAATGTGTACCTGCAGGGGACTAAGGCTAGCTTATGGGCACCTCATTCTCCAGTTTGTTGAAGTAGTACATGGCCGCCTCCTCAGCCGACACGTTCCGAGTGTGCAGTAGTGCCTGAAGTGAGGAGAAGTAACAAGAAAGGTCAGAAAACTATAGACATCTGTTATGAAATGATGGCTGGGTATCAGTCGTACTATCCCACCTGTTTCGCTGCCTCCTCAGGGATGTCCAGCTCTCTGAGCTGCTGCATGAACACCGGGTTGACATCCTGAGGGCCCCATGTTGGTCCCGTCTCCTCTGATGGCTCCATCACCAACTGTAGGAACAAAGATGCAGTGAGAACGGCTGTCTACACTTCCTAGACTACATGGAGGGGTCAGAAGAGAAGTGTTCTATTAGAGGTGAGCAGTGGAAAAACCGTCATCACAGATGCGTTGATGGGAACTTCAATTTCATCTTTTACAAGAAAACGTTTGGTTTAAGAATGCTCCGCGTGACCGGCAGGATTGTGACGAAAACAATATTTAGCCAACAAATACGTGACGTCTTAGCTACGTAAAGTTTAAGACAACTATTATAATTAAGCCTTTCTATAGGTTCCCTAAGATTCAGCTGTGAATGTACTTTTAAAATGTGAAGGGATCAGTTCAAATATATTCAGACGTGTTAAGGATCTTTCCAATGAATGGAAGCGTTAGCGCCCTAAGCGAACAGCGGTAGGCTACATCAGGTTAGCTGCAGCGCTCTGCGCACATTACAGTGGTTAGCTTACAGCTGAAATTAGCACCGGTAACATTTTAGTTTACACGTTAACCTTTGCTGAGCTCTGTTAACGCTTATTCAGGAAACTTATCGCAAAACGTTTTCCGAAAAAAAAAAAAAGCTAAGTAGCAATTGTTCGTGGGTAAGCGGCAAGTTTTAGCACTAGCCTGAGGTAGCACCTAGCCTAGCTAATTTCCTGTTACCTGTTTGGCGAAGCTTGCTCTACAGCAGCAGCAGCACTACTGGTTAGGTTTCTCCGAGCTCTTAATATTACACAGAACACAAAAAACGAAATAATTCACAAAATTCGTTTCAACGACGCTCTGGTTTTGCTCTGTGTTATGTTACTCCATTCTTCCATTTTGAGGTCTTTTGTCTTTGGGCATCGTATGCTGCCCCCTGGCGGCCGGAGGCACATTCTAGTCTTGTAAAATACAGCACTAACATTTAATTATGGCAAGGCAGCTACATTTGTTTCTTTTAGGAGTTCTTTTTCCCCATGTCGCTGTTGCAGTAATCAATCCGACTAAAGATAAACGCATGGATGGGTTTTTCTAGGTCCTGTTGCGACATCAGTCGTTTAATCCTAGAAATGTTCTTCAGGTGATAGAAGGCTGACCTTGTTATTGCCTTTATGTGACCCTGGAGGTTCAGGTCTGAGTCCATAACTACACCTAGATTTAGGACCTGATCAGTAGTTTCTAGCTGTATTAACTGAAGCTGTGTGCTGACTGTTGATTGTTCCTCTTTAGGTCAAAAAGTAATTACTTCTGTTTTGTTTCTATTCAGCTGGAGGAAGTTATGGCACATCCATTCATTGATTTGCTCGATACATTTACCGGATGGGTTCAGAGTCACCTGGTGACATCGTAATGTAGAGCTAAGTATCATCTGCATAGTTCTGGTAGCTAATCTTATTGGTTGTTATAATCTGGGCTAGTGGGAGCATGAAGATGTTAAATAAGAGGGGCCCTAAGATGGAGCCCTGGGGCACCCCACATGAGATTTCTGTTAGTTCTGATGAAAAGTTTCCTATTGAAACAAAGAATTCCTGTTCTTTAGGTAAGACTCGAACCAGCCAAGTACTGTACCAGAGAGTCCGACCCAGCTCTCCAGTCATTCCAATAATATATCATGATCAATACTGAGGTCCAACAGAACCAGCACTGTGGTTCTACCACAGTCTGTATTTAAGCGGATGTCATTGAAAACTTTGACTAGGACAGTCTCAGTGCTGTGGTGAGCACGGAAACCAGACTGAAAAACATCAAAGCAGTTTGTCATTGTTATGAAATTATTTAACTGCTGAAACAGCTTTTTCAATAATTTTACTGATTAATGGAAGATTAGAAATTGGTCTGTTGTTCTGCATTAACTTGTCCAGATTCTTCTTTTTTAGCACTAGTTTAAAGACCTCATGACACAAAGTTGACATTTTTAAACATAACATAAAATAAAGAAATCTGAACCCAATGGACTATGTCAAAGTCATAAACACGCCTTGTATAATCCTACTGAGAGCAAAACAACGCTGCAGTGACTAGCATTTTACTACTGCATCACGCGCACTGAACGAGCAGAAAGCCGGAAGTGACGATAGCGAGAGAACGTGTTCTGTTTGTTGGCACATTTGACAGCGGCTTTTCAGCTGTGACTGGGACCGCTATTTTCTATTTTTGACAAAGAAAAGTGATGCAATGCCTTCGTGTTGTTGGGGGATTTTGCTCAAATACACAGAAGGACTGTGTTAGTTTATTTAAGTTTCCCAAAGACCCAGAGTTCCTGTCTAAGTGGGTGAAACAGGTTAGACACACCGTGAGTAGTGGGCTCCCTCCTCCTCCACCTCTCTCCTCTGTTCGGAACATTTTGAGCAGAATGGTTTTGAGTACTATGGTAAAGGAATCCCTGGGTTGTTTAGTGTGTGTTGCTGCCAGCAGCTGTGCCTGCAGTGTTCCACAGGAGTGTGACAGACAGCGTGTTGTGGCGGTACTGTGGTGGTGCGTCAGCATCGCTACTCCTACAAGCTCCACTTCCACTGATCCCCCAGTTAGATCTGGTGTTTCCAGAAGCATAGAGGCTCATTTTAGCCGGGGACACCAGGGACATCATGTCTCCACCACTTTTCTAAACCTGATGAGTTTCTTACCAGCGCAGATCTAACATCTACTGGTGCTCCCAGCACAATTTCTACATAATCAGTATCTGAACGGATTATTATTTAAATGACTCCATTGCACACTCATATACAGTCATGGTTTCTTTCTGCGCAGATGCTGTAGCGTTCTTAGCAGTGGATACATCAAGGTTTTAGTCCGTATGCAAACATGTTCAGGGAAGAGTCCTCCAGTGCCGCTGGTTCCCGTTTCAAGATGGAAAAATACATCAATTACATTTAATGGGTCTGACTGAAGTTTCTTTACTGTAGGTTAAAAATATTAATTTAATACTTTTGTTTGTTTACAACTCCCAAAGAGAATGGTGTTGATTTATAGTGTTTGTGGAGAGAACATCCCAGAATATTCCCCCAGCTTTGCGCTGACAGCAGATTGTTCCCGCTATCCTGCGCTGCAGAGAGATTTATCTGCGACTGAATTTGTGATTCCAGGGACTGTGGATAATATTTAGTTTCTGCACAGAGATCTCTGCATTAAATTAATTTCAGATCTACAATGTTTCAAAGAATTAAAAGGGACAAGATTCATTGTAATATAGGCTAATTTACAATCCTTTGGGGATTGTGTTATTTTCTGTCTTTGATCGGTTTTTTAAAACTGTAGCCTAATGGAAAAAGGTAAAGGCCGTTGTTAGCAGGGCTCCTTACTGTGTGGCAGGGAAATCGAATGAGAAAATGAAGCAGGACATCAGACAAAAGTTGACTTTCTGACGGGCGGATCAACCTCTCCACTCCTCCATCAGGTAGTGAGTGCGTTCACAGAAAGGAATAGGAACACCATCTGAAGAGTGTTTGTGTGATGAGCTTTAGCCGTCAGTTTATTATGACACAACCTCTATTCATCAGTAAGTACAATAATCAGAAACACCTGTGGACCCGCAAACTAACAGACGTCCTTCACTGCGAAAGTTTACAATTTACGCCACTGACCACTTGATGCAGTTATTTTCAACTTTAAGCACAGAGTTCAGGAAACTGAATCAATCAAAAAAGATTCTAATGAGAGCATCTGAGCATCATCATTTCAGACCTGGACACCGTACTCAATGCAACATTTCCTCCGGCTGAGGCAATAAGAACGTTGAGAAAGAAGTGGCGCCTGTTATTCCAGTCTGCAGTGTGCGACCGGAGCGGATTCAGCCTCCCTTATGCACAAGCAAATGAACAATTCACGTCTATAGACCATGAGAAAGTTGTGAGACTGCAGCTAAAATGTTCATATTTACAACATGTTTTCATCTGCTCCATGTGTGATGGCATGATGGAGATTCTTTGTTCAGATTGTTCAGGCTGAATATTAACTCAAATCAATGAAGAATTCAATAATATTCAATGTTTCAGATTTATTTTCAAAATTAAAAAAAAACTGTCAAAGACAGAAAATAACGGGATCCCTGATTAAATGTAAATTATAGTAGAATTAATAATTTCTCTTTTATTGCTTTGAAATATTCCATCCGCGGGTAGCCGCCCCATGCAGGACTCTGAACTGTTAAAGTTTCCCCGCACAGAACGGCGAGGGTTGTAAAGGGAACGCGTTTTGTTACTGCGCATATAGCCTATATAGCCAACTGCTGAATAATTATAGGCTATATGAATAATCAATAATTATCCCCAGCAGTTTTAAAAACAAACTGACGCCTTGTCCAGGAGAGACAGGTACATATTCAAAGCAGTTTTGCTATAATTACATCCAGTACGTCTGGATTAGTTTATTATTTTAGTTTTAAAACTGATTTACCGTATTTACATTATGTAGGCTAATGTTTATTTTTCAGGTCACTACTAAAATCACTACACGTTAATATTATTATGCTCATTTACATCATTTTGTAAATTTAAAAAAAAACAGAACCTCTATTAAGTTTTTTCTAATCCTTACCAACCTGTGTTTCCCTGACGTCACTTCTCCCGCCAGCTTCTCTGACCCGCTTTCTTCTATCCGTCTCAGTCGTTGTGTTCGGCTGGTATCTGTACGGTTCTATGCCTCTAGAAGCACCAGAACCTGCTGCATTTTCCACCTCTAAAACCATCTCAAGGCTAAAACTGGAGGAAGAATCTTCCGAGCCTTCAAACATGAGCGCCTCCATCAGGCTGACAGCGGTAGTTTTCTGACTGTCCAGCCTGACGTCACATGGAGACGTCGCTTTGAAGCCGCGATTAAGCTAATATTTTTGAAACGCTAATTATCGAGTAAAATCAAGTCGGTTCGGCTCATAAATTTACACAACCACATACTTTGACAAGATGCATTATGTCATAATACATTTACATGAAATCAGCTTGGTGTCATGAGGTCTTTAATAACTGCTGTTTTTAATGCCTGGTTTAATTCAAATTCAATTCAAAAATACTTTATTGATCCCAGAGAGAAATTAAGTGTTGGTATAGCTCATACAATTAATTCTTTAAGGAGCTGTTGTTGTAGATGATGGCTGTGGGCAGGAAGGATTTCCTGTAGCGGTCTGTATTGCAGTGAAACTGAAAAAGCCTCTGACTGAAGACACTGTTGTTGTATGACTGTCTCATGAAGAGGATGCTAAGGGTTGGCCATCATTTTTTTGATTTAAGAATCCTTCTTTGCATCATCATCTCCAGATTTTCCACAGTTGTCCCAAGAACAGAACCAGCCTTCTTTATCAGGTTGTTGAGCCTTTTTAAGTCCCTGGCTCTGATGCTGCTACCCCAACAGATGATGGCTGAAGAGATTACACTCTCCACAACAGACTTGTAGAAGATCTGCAGCATCTTGCTGCAAACCTTGAAGGACCTAAGCTTCCTCAAGAAGTCCAGTCTGCTCTGTCACTTCTTGTAGACGGTTTCACTGTTACGCCTCCAGTCCAGTCTGTTGTCAAGGTGAACACCGAGGTATTTATACTCCTCAACCACCTCCACTTCTTCTCCCATGATGGAAACAGTGTTTGACTTATCCCTGTTTCTTCTGAAATCTACAATCATCTCCTTTGTTTTGTTCACATTCAAGGTAAGACGATTGTTTCCACACCATGTCACAAAGCGGTCCACCAGCTCTCTGTATTCAGCTTCTTGTCCGTCTCTGAAACATCTGACAATTGCAGAGTCAACTTAGTATTTCTGCAGGTGACAGGTCTCTGATTTGTACTGGAATTCATGGAATTCTGACAGTTTTTCTACATTGGTGTTATTTGGGTGTAACATTGGTAGTCGGTTTGGTGCTGCGTTACAGACCGACCGTCTAATTGTTAGAATGTTTTCAGTGAAAAAGCTGCATATTCATTGCAGGCCCTGGTAGAGTTTAGTTCAGGGGCTACTGTCACTAAAGGATTAGTTAGTCTTTCCACTGTTGCAAATAGAGTCCGTGCGTTATTAATGTTTCTGTTAATAATTTCAGAAAAGAACGATTCCCTAGCATCTTTCAAAGTTAACTGATATCTATTCAGTCTCTCTTTGTAGATCTCACAGTGAACCTGGAGTCGAGTTTTCCGCCATTTTCTCTCGGCTCGTCGACACTCTTTTTTCACTCCGTACCAGTGATTCGCTTGTCCACTGAGACTTCTTTCTACCTGAGACTAATTTCACTTTAGTCGGAGCAATGGAATCCATGATGTCTGAGATTTTCACAAGGAAATTATCTACCAGCTTGTTTACTGAGTTGGAGTTGGGAGATGAGGGAGATGTGGTGGAAGGGTAAATATTTATAAAGGTTCAACTGAACTGTCCCCGAGAAAACGCTTTTTCACAGTTATCTCACTGTGGCTAGATATTTTAGCAGAGATGGTACTTTCAAAGAAAACACAGAAATGGTCAGATAACACAATATCAATTACCGAGATGTCAGATATAATTAAACCTTTGCTGATAATTTAGTCCAGAGTGTGTCCTTTATTGTGTGTTGGTTGTTTGACATACTGGGTCAGGAAGAAGTTATGAAGAGTGTCACTTAATGTTTTAGCTAGTCTATCCTGGGGGTTGTCAGTATGGATGTTGAAGTCCCCCACAATGATTAATTGGTCATAATCGATACATATTACAGAAAAAATGTCGCTGAAATCATTAAAGAAGTTAGAGCTAAGTTTTGGGTGTTTGTATAAACTTAGAAATAGAGCTTTTTTTAGGCTCATTTATCTGAGCGGCTAAGTATTCAAAAGAGTCAAATGTGCCCAGGGATACCTTTTTAAAGATAAATGAATTGTGAAAACTTGTGGCTACACCTCGTCTGTGTTTCCTGCTCTCACTTAAGAAATTGTAGTATGGAGGAGTAGATTCTATTAATACTGATGTTTCAATATTTATGTCTAGCCAGATTTCTGATTTAAAAAAAAGGGTGTGTATTTTATGTTCAGTGATGAATTCATTGATTAGGAGTGACTTCCCTGATAAAGACCTAATATTTAATAGAGCTAACTTAAGTAGTTTGCTAATCATTAGCTGAACCTTCCAACAGGTGATCAATTTGAGATTTGTTTTATTATAAGAGCGTTTGGCTTTAGTTTTTTGTTTTGTCTTGCTTGTAATGACATGATTGATTTCTTCGGGGTGGCCGGACGACTTCTGGAAGACGGTGGAGGTAGAATTACTGTCTGGTTCCCTTCTAAATCAGATGTCTTTTATTACCAGTTGGGGCATGTGCAGAATACATCCAGTGTTAGTCCCAGAGGCCTGATGTAGTCCAAGTTTTGGTGTTAGTTGTTACCCAATTCTGATTTGTGCTTTCAGTTGATCTGAGAAATCTTTAAACGGAGAGTCATTAGGTGTCTACAAGTCTGATGACATTGAGATACTTGAAGAACACTTTGCAGACTGCAGAGAACGTTCATGTTTCTAAGAGCGGGCTCAAGACTCACCTTTTTAGCCTAGCTTTGAATTGATTTATTATTCATTAATATCTGCTTAATTGCTCTGCATGTTTTACTTATTTAAATTTTATCAATGTTTTACACTAAATAATTCTAAATTTTATCAGTGTTAAAATGTTATTAGTTTTTTACTATTTACTCTAATATTGATCTACTCTTTATTTCAATATCTTAACATGTTATTTCATTCTTCCTTTTAGTGTTTCCTCTATAGGAGCCCTCTGCCTTGGGGGCGGTGGTCGGCTGTGGCTGCCTGGGTTCTCTCCAGGTGGAGCTTGGGTTGAGGTGGGAGTCTCAGTCTTCCCTCCACTGGGCGCCCTGGGCCGGTGCCTCGGCTGCTGCTGCCGATCTGCTGCTGCTGATGCCCCCTGATGGCGTTTCCTTACCTAGCATCATCTGTTCTCGGCCCAATGTCCTTGTTTACTGTTGGGAGGGGTGGTAATAACTGTGATCATGTTTTTATTCTGGGGGGGGGCTTATGTGGATTTATTTTAATCTGTAAAGCACTTTGAGATGCTATTTTGTATGAAAAGTGCTTTATAAAGTTTCATTTGCAGAGCAATGTACAGCTTTACTTGCTGCTGGAGATGTTTGTTCTCTGTCAGTCCGTCCAACTATCTGGGCTGGTGATGTCACTTTGTGTGTGTGGGGAAATGTTTCTTCTCTGATAGTGTCCAAAGGCCGTGCTTCGAGGTCAACTCTCGGGTGCTTTATCAAGTGTTTATTCAGATAACAGGAAATATTTGAATTCAGCAGTCTCAGTCCAGCTTTGTTAAGATGACGCTGGTTTGCCTTGAACAACTGCTTGGCATATCCAAGTATTTTAAAGTTATTAATAAATGGGATCGATTTTTCAACAGATTTTCTCTTCAACCATTTATGGAGCATGCGAAGTCTACTGTACCTTTCATCATTTCCTTCAGGGACTGGTCCGCTGATAAAGATGTTTGTTAAGTGCTCTAGCACTAGTGCTCAAGTCTCTAGCAGATCAGATAAGTCTGCTTTGATAATTTCTGATTGTTTTTTGGCTACATCATTTGCACCTTTGGGGATAACAAACTTTTTTCATTTTAGGGTGTTATTCTTAAATATGTCTGGATTTTTTCTGAGGGGGTTAGGGTTAGAGATTGATTTGCGTCCTCACAGGTTGGCTTAAAAGGTCAATTAGACAGCCTAAAAAAAGGTTTTAGACAGCTGCAGCCTAAAAAGTCAATCAGACACCTGCAGCTGATCCAGAACGCTGCTGCTCGTGTTCCTCACTAGAACCAGGAAAGTAGAGCACATCACCCTAGTTCTAAAGTCCTTACACTGGCTCCCTGTAGCTCAGAGAATAGACTTCTAAATGCTCCTACTAGGTTATAAATCATTGAATGGCTTAGCACCAAAGTATGTTGAAGATCTACTGTTACTATAGCAACCCCAAATGTTTATGTTTTGTGTATGCTCTTGTTCTATTGCTGTTTTAACGTTTTATGCTTTGTCTGTTTTATTACTATTTTTATTTTACCCCCAATCATGTAAAGCACCTTGAATTACCTTGTTGTTGAAAGTGTGCTATACAGATAAAGTTGTCTTGTCTTGCTTCAGATGTTTCCGTGCTTCAGCACTGCTGATTTCAGTTGATGGCTGATTAACAGGTTTTTACTGAGCTGCAATCATCTGAATTAGGTGTGTTAAAGTAGGGAAACATCTAAAACATGCAGGCCAGTGTGTCTGGAGGACCAGGGTTGGAAACAGTGAGACCCATGGTAACTCTGGAGGGGCTGCAGAGATTCATAGCTCAAGTAGAATTCAACTACAAGCTCTACACTCCACAAGTATGTTCATTATAGAATAGCAAGCTATATGTAGTGGAATACCACTGCGCACTGAACACACCGTTTCCATGGGGACATATGCTGCTCCTGCTGGCAGAATCTCACAAGCTTTTCTTCAGCAGGAACAGGGAACAGAGCTGATTGGAAGAACTAAGTATTGTTAATGACATGCTTCCTTAGTGTGAGGTCATCATAGTCCAGATATTTCATTGGTCAGGTAATACAGACCCATAACCTTGAAACTAATACTGTTTACATTAAATGACACCATTTTAAAAGTTCACATAAGATTTGAATGACTTGTTTCTAACACATTGTGTAAGGAAGGACACATGGGTTCTCTGACAGTTCTCTCATGGAGGGCTGAATATTCTCCCAGCTGGTTGACAGCTCTTCCAAACAAACCAACTTGTTTTTGTCTGCACTACTCTGATATTCCACAAACATTTAAAAATCAGCCAAGTTGATTTACTTATTCTTTTATTTTTTGCACCAAAGATTTCTAGAGGGATTATTTACATGCTTTCTGAGTGCCATGAGAGCATACAGCATATTTAGCAAATAGGATGAGAAGTGGTTTTTACACGCTGTATTGACACTATTTATTTAGAGTCTGTTTTTAAGTCAGGCACTCCTGGAGGCGCCCTGGAAGACAAAAACCTTCTGGCTGTGCTGCTGTTTATTACGTCCACCAGGAAATGAGCGCTCTTTGCTCTTGCTTCAAAAGTTCGCCTAGCTAACAGAGAATCCTAAGTGCTCAGGTAGAAAGCAGCTTGAATTCTTTCCTCGTTTCCCTTTTCATCCAGAAGTCTTTCTCAATCTACACCAGCGTGTAGCTGAGAGGGAACAGCCGACTTGTTTCACTACACTTTAATTGGGCTCAATCCTTCATGCCACAGATACCATTCTGGATCAAACTGAGTCCCAGTTCATTTGAGGCCAGTTTTTAGTGTCAAATACATAACTTTACTACAGAAGTATTGGTCAGTAATAGAAAATGGTCAAATGGATGGACGGACAACATTTAGACAACAGAGCAGGGAATAAGATCTGGAAGCACAAAATTGTATACTTCTATGCTCGGTTTTCATTTTCAAGGCTCTTCCAGACCTGGAAACTACTTTTGTAAAATTCCAGACTCTTCCAGATTGTGTCAGGACTCTGCTCTGTGTTGACGGACCTCCAGAGGGAGCATTAGCACTCTTTTAGGAGAAATGTTTCTGGTCAGATGTTCAGCTGCAGAAGCTCATAATGTTGCAGTAAAACTACACAGGAAGTGAATTTCAAAAAGAAAACTTACGAGTATTTTAGGAATACTTTATTACATCTGTGAACATTTGCGTTTTCATTAATAAACAGGTTAAATGCCTATGGTTACATTTAAGATCATTATGTACAACAAAAGCGACCCAAAATGTGAAACATTCAAACTGCTCCTTGCAGAGCCTGCTCTACATAGCCAAACATGTACAGTCTAACTGTGTGTTAGTTCTCCATGGGACTGGTACCGCTGAGCTTCACTCCTCCATCTGATCAGTGAACAGAAGAGACCTACAGGCTGCATCCGGATGAGATCAGTCATGGTATACAGCTGATAGAGTAAATGCTGTCTGTTCGCATGGTTTTTTGGTTTCTTGTGGAAGGTATCAGGCAATAAACGTCAAATTCTTTTTTAGCCAGTTGTGATACAATTAGTACGGAAGTTGGTAACTTTTTAAATAAATATTGTAGTGAATAGCCTGTAGAGCAGCTGCCATTTCAGCCCTGGACAAAGAAAAGCAAACCTGACACCTACCGATCTGGGAATTTGTTGAAAATAGAAAATGTCGGCATATGAAAAAGTACCACTGTTAATTCAAAACATGAAATGCACAGGATTTATAGAGTCGTACTACTTCAGAAAGAGACAATTCAGTCAAACAAAGAGAGCCACAACTTAAAACAGTTAAATTGTAAAAAAGAACATGAAGACGTGTAAAACAAACAAAATGTTTGGGTTTCGTTTCAAATGTTTCCACCAAACAGCTAAAAGAAATAGAACCAGAGATGTCTGAAGTGTGTGTGTGTGTTTGAAACTGGATCTGTGGGCATGTCTGGGCAGTGCTGCTCTACCAGTGGATGGAAGCAGCTAAAAAGCACAACGCTGTGTTCAGTGTGATGGAACATCAGTGACGCAGCACAGTGGGCTGAGGTAAAGCGGTACCACCTGATTCTACTCTGATACTTGATTTTGTGGGGATTCGGATCAGCGCTTTGTTTTCACTTCTAGAAATAAAACTATTTTAGGTCAGAGTTCAGCTTTCAAAATAAAGTACTAGTTGGTCTGAGATCTAACGGGTTGCTTCCAGCACCTGGTACCATAAAATGAGAAATTAGAGTTTACAAGCAGGAAAATATGCTCACACACACACACACACACACACACACAGAAACAACTAACATTCAGCAGCAACAAGCACACAAAGAATAAGAAGCGTGTCATTAAGCTAACTGGAGCTTAGTCAAAGTAACAACCACTCCCTAAGTAATCAATCTTCAGATCAGCTTAGGTTCTCTTCTTAATGGCTTGACCTGAGCAGAAAGAACATTTATAAAACCTCTGTTTTTCATGACGTTCCAGTGACAGCAGACCTTTCCTCCTGCTTTCATTAGTCCAGGTTTCGTCCATCCTCCGTCTTTTCTCCTGTCTCTACACAGGACTCAGACTGTCTACATCGTGCCACTAAAGCACCTGGAGTAAAGACCATACGGAGAACACCAACACCATCACAGGGGCAGGTGTCTCTTCTGTCACAAGTCAGTGACTTTGTTTTCCACAGCGGCCGCAATTTGCTGTAGTCGGTATCCCAGCTGCATCTTCTGGGCTGTTGTGTCCTCTTCCAGAGCTGTAATGATCTGCCAAGATGATGACAAGATGGGAAACAGTTACCAACACTCCTAGTGGGACAACTCCTGCCTCGAGAAAGAAGAAAACAGGGTCATCTCAGAGTCCACTGCTTCTGTCAGCTCAGAGCATGAACTAAAACAGCCAATCTGTTGGCATCATTTCATTTCTCCTGGGGCCAAACCCCGTACTGGGCTCTTTCTGGATTGAGTATGCATGTTCTCCTCCGGCATGTGTGGGTTCCCTCTTGATACTCTGGCTTCCTCCCACAATCTAAAGATGACTATAAGGTTAATTGATCTATCTCAATAGGTTCTAGGTGTGTGTGTGTGTGTGTGTGTGTGTGTGTGTGTGGTTGCTTGTCTTGTCTCTCTCTCTGTCGCCCTGTGATGGACAGGCCACCTGTCCAGGGCGCATGCCACACCGCTCTGATGCAATGATTCATGCAGAAGGAGCACAGGGTGGATGACTGGTTGTAGATACTGTACAGAACATGAACAGTAGTCAGTGAGCCCACTTTTACATGAAAAGCTTTTTGAAAATGATCTTATGTAATATTCTGACTTTCAGACACAATAAGACTGTTAGGTTTTCATCATTTGAAAGAATCAACAGAAATAAATCATTGAGATACATAACTCCATATGAGTTTTACTGTGGGAATTCAATCCCATTAATAAAGCAACCTCTTGATGATATTCTAATCGTTTGAGCTGCACAACAATTTCCTTCGTCTCTTCAGTTTTGATACAGCTTGTATCAACCCATGTGGCAGATAGAAACATGTTATTGTACTGGAAGTGAAATGAAGCATTTAGCTGTACAGGCTGAGCACAGACAACAATATGTTCCCCCGGGATATCATTTGGAAAGGAGTTAAACTCCGATTTGTAAAAGAAAAAAATAACAATTGGAAAGCTAAAATAAAATCCTAGGTCTTATTAAGGGTGAACCCTGAAGATAAGTTCTTAGATAAAGGCTCTTAGAGCCAGAGGTCTTCCTAGGAATGTTTCTCCAACCGTTTCCAAAGTGTCACAGGTCATCCAGGCAGGATGGACATCCATTTATGGCTTTCACTAATGATGTTCATTAAAACAAAGTCTGTATGTAAGACCTGTTCATGTCTTACATACAGTATAGGTGTGGCCATACAGCGCTATGTCCCTGAATTTCTTTCGATCGGTCAACATGCATAGCTTTTAAAGATTTTGTAGCCTCCTTCATGTCATCAGACTGGTTCTACTGATTAGCTGATTCTACACAGGTCTGGCAGTAATTAGTGTTTATGTTTACTCAGTGTGACATAAACTGAAGAAATACAGTCACATTAGAGGGATCATAGTTTTCAATGAGCCCACGTATTAAAATGTTTTCTTAAAGGTCTGATATGTTATTTTAATCTTAAATGTTGCGTTTTCATTAACTAAGCAGAAAATCCTCATAATTAAGAGAAATAAAGACATGGCTAAACCAGCTCAGCCTCACGTGTCTGTCTGAATGAGTAACGTACCTGGTCGTAGTACTTGTTGATGTATTTGTAGAGCTCATGCAGGGCAACCAGGTAGTTGAGCTCTCCGGAGTAGTTCTGAAAAACAAAGCACTCAGGTGAGTTAGTGCTCCCCTGCTCTTAGTCCTGTGGGAGAGGATGTGTGGCTGCACTCACCCTAGACAGCTCAGCCAGGGCCGAGTTCATCTCCTGGTCACTGGCTGATATGGTCTGCCTGATGTCAGCATAGTACCTGCAGCAACCAGTTTTATGGGTGACACTGGCATCAATAACCCGCCCATTATTCAAACTACACTCAACAAAAATATAAACGCAACACCTTTGTTTCTGCTCCCATTTTTCATGAGATGGACTTAAAGATCTAAAATTCATTCCAGATACACAATATTACCATTTCTCTCAAACATTGTTCACAAATCAGTCTAAATGTGTGATAGTGAGCACTCCTGCTTTGCTGAGATAATCCATCCCACCTCACAGGTGTGCCACATCAAGATGCTGATCTGACATCATGATTAGTGCACAGGTGTACCTTATACTGCCCACAATAAAAGGCCACCCTGGAATGTGCACTTTTTTGCTTTATTGGGGGTCTGGGATCTCAGAACCGGTCAGTATCTGGTGTGACCACCATTTGCCTCATGCAGTGCAACACATCTTCTTCGCATAGGGTTTATCAGATTGTCAATTGTGGCCTGTGGAATGTTGGTCCACTCCTCTTCAATGGCTGTGCGAAGTTGTTGGATATTAGTGGGAACTGGTACACGCTGTCGTATACGCCGGTCAAGCACATCCCAAACATGCTCAATGGGTGACATGTCCGGTGAGTATGCTGGCCATGCAAGAACTGGGACATTTTCAGCTTCCAAGAATTGTGTACAGATCCTTGCAACATGGGGCCGTGCATTATCTTGCTGAAACATGAGGTGATGTTCATGGATGTATGGCACAACAATGGGCCTCAGGATCTCATCATGGTATCTGTGCATTCAAAATGCCATCAATAAAATGCACCTGTGTTCTTCGTCCTTAACAGATGCCTGCCCATACCATAACCCCACCACCACCATGGGCCACTCGATCCACAACATTGACATCAGCAAAGTGCTCACCCACACGACGCCACACACGCTGTCTGCCATCTGCCCTGAACAATGTAAACCGAGATTCATCCGTGAAGAGAACACCTCTCCAACATGCCAGACGCCATCGAATGTGAGCATTTGCCCACTCAAGTCTGTTACAGCGACGAGCTGGAGTCAGGTCAAGACCCCGATGAGGACGACGAGCATGCAGTTGAGCTTCCCTGAGACGGTTTCTGACAGTTTGTGCAGAAATTGTTTGGTTATGCAAACCAATTGTTTCAGCAGCTGTCTGAGTGGCTGGTCTCAGACGATCTTGGAGGTGAACCTGCTGGATGTGGAGGTCCTGGGCTGGAGTGGTTACACGTGGTCTGTGGTTGTGAGGCCGGTCGGATGTACTGCCATATTCTTTGAAACGCCTTTGGAGACGGCTTATGGTGGAGAAATGAACATTCAATGCACGAGCAACAGATCTGGTTGACATTCCTGCTGTCAGCATGCCAATTGCACGCTCCCTCAATGCTTGTGGCATCTGTGGCATTTTGCTGTGAGACAAAACTGCACATTCCAGGGTGGCCTTTTATTGTGGGCAGTATAAGGTACACCTGTGGACTAATCATGATGTCAGATCAGCATCTTGATGTGGCACACCTGTGAGGTGGGATGGATTATCTCAGCAAAGCAGAAGTGCTCACTATCACATATTTAGACTGATTTGTGAACAATGTTTGAGAGAAATGATAATATTGTGTATCTGGAATGAATTTTAGATCTTTAAGTCCATCTCATGAAAAATGGGAGCAGAAACAAAAGTGTTGCGTTTATATTTTTGTTGAGTGTATTTATGGAATCTAAGTTTGAGTGGGAAACTTTAACATAGCATTTCGTTCAAAGGGAATAAATAGTTTTTAGCCAAAGAAAATATCTGTAAGCTAAAGCTGAGCAAACCTTTCCACCATCTGTTTGTAGCGGGGAATGTCTCTGGCATACAGCAGTTTGTTGATGGGAGAATCCTGTTCCACAAGACAGACAGAATCACATCCAAGCCCTCAAGGAAGTATCTGCCTTCTTAAGCTTTGTGACAAAATAGCTAGAAGGCTCTGCTTTACTTCATTAACTACAACAGAAGAGCACAAGAGGATTGAAGCTCACCCGCCCAAGTTTATGGTCAGCGATAGTGCAGGAGTCCATGAAGGTCTGAGCAATAACCGAGAGAACGGCGTCCACGTGGTCCGACACCTGAACGTCAAAGATGAACTGAGGGTTCTTGATGATGTTGATCCAGAAACGCAGAGGGAGGCTGGAGAAAATAAGGAGGAAGGATTATTGGATCCAGCAGCACAGTAAATGGTAAATGGCCTGCATTTGTATAGCGCTTTTTCAGTCAGAGGACACCAACATGCTTCTGGAAACAACACATCTAGATTTTTCTACAAGCTTTTTGCTTACAAGCTTGACTTCCATCTCTGACTTCATTTTAAAACACCTCACTGAATCAACGGAGCTTTCTCATCAGTAACGACTTTCACACCAAAAAATTTTCTTGTCAGTGCAACCTGTTAAGCTACGGTCACAAAGGTTCTTATGAATGACGGGTTTGTACTAATCTCCCAGTTCGTATGTAATCTGGAGTTCATAGACTTTGTGGAGAGGGGCGTAGCCTACAGCCTGTTAAGGAAGTGACACCAGAGCTAACACCAGTCAGTAAACATGGTCAGAGAAGTAAGAAGTCCAATATGGCGACGCCCAGAAAGCCATTGCTTGTAGTAGCTCTAACAAACATTGTTTTAAGGTGTACCTTCCACATGCAAATGCCACTTTTATTTTGTTCAGTTTAAAGTTGCAGGCTTTACATGCAAGATTGATTTTAGACTTACTCTTACCTATGCGTCTTGTAACATAAGCATGCTTCAATCCCAGCTTACTATTGTTGATGCAAGGAGCAGCCATATTTAACCTCGAAGTCAGCTCAAGAAAAATTCTCTCACTCTTTGAGTGAGAAGTCTAACTTTGAGGGGGGCGTTCCAGTTGATTTTTCTGACCAGGAAGTTGGAATTTTCAAGTTCCAACTCCAAATGCAATACAGCAACAGTTTCCTACAGTCTTTTTAGGAAGTTGGTGCAGCTGCCGTTCAATTTGCAAGAGCAACTTGAGGCATTCTTGAGAAAATGAGGTTATCTTCTGTCATATGCTGACTGTAGAGTTCTTCTGTTCTTTGTAAAGGTGCATTGGAACCTTCCAAACACTATACGTAAGGCCACCTTATCAAAATGCATAGATAAAGCCATTCATTTGATTTAGTTGTGTTGGAACAGGAATGCATCTAAAACCTGCAGGACAGTTTATCTCAAGTACCAGGGTTGGAGACTACTGATCTAGAGGTTGTAGCTGCAGCATTTGTTCAGTGAGCAGGAGGACCTGGAGAACCTGGAGAGAAGATGGAGACGCGGGTCTTCTTGTGGTCCCCCAAGAATGTACTTTTGCCTTATGAATGGTGGTGGTGGTGGAGGTTGTATGAATTCCGAACAAATCTCAGTTTGTATGCTGTAAGGGCTCCTCAAGAACAACTTAATGTGTTCTTGAGTCATACTTATGGCATCTGTAGGAATTTGGGATTTTGGTATGGTCTCTATGACATCCTCTTGTGTAGCCATTTTTCCCCCCAAAAATACAGGTCTGAAGATTCCTCACTACACTGGACTGCATATACCACCCCACTGAGCTTGTGTTTGCCTGTTTTGTCTTTGGGGTGAAGTAGTCTTTGTCGAAGAGTGTTTCCAGATTTAAAAGGCACTGGAATACGGTGATTAGACAACATCCTTCTTAGGTTGTCAGACACTCCAGCTACATTGGGAATGACTATCTTCTTCTGCCACTTCTTCTCCTCTCCTACACTGGCCTGAGTTGAGTGTTTTCTGGAATTCTTAGACGCTTTAATGCTGGAATCTTATAAGGCTGAATTAAGGAAGCCCTAGGAAATGGTCCAGAAATCCTTCGTAGGGTGTTTGCAAATGTTTGTATGGGTCATTGTGACCATAGCATTAATTCTTCAGTATGGTGCATTCATTGACTGGATATGAGATCAGATTTTTAGATTCCAACTCGTACATCACCCATGAGGGGAGGTATAGCGTAAAAACAGCCTGATACTAGTCAGCAGGAGACATCTCTGTGTAACATTTACCTGACTTCGTTTTCCTTGTGCTCTTAAAGTCATCCTTCACCTCCCCATCTGCCCCTCTCCTTACCAGTTTTACTGTACCTGTTAGTCTTCCATATGTGGATGGTCTCTGGGTCAGTGATGTTGTGTTGTCCTGCCTGGTCATCCAGCAGATCAAAGAAATATTTAACAGCTAGTGGGACAGGACGGCTGGTGCTGAGGATCACTGTGAACAGATCGTCCACAAACTTCTGCAATGTCCCCTGGGTGACAGAAGGACAAACAGATTTAAGGGCTCTAGTCTGCTCTCTCTCACACACAGGACAGTTCACATACAGGAAACAGAGTGTTGTGGAATATCACTTACAAATCTCTTACAACATTAAATAACTGATCCTCAAGAATTTCAAAATAAAAATATTAACATTTTTAGCTGTGTAGGAGAAGAGAGGCATCTAAAAGTTGCTGGATTGTAGATCTCCAGGACTGGACTTGGGGCCCCCCTGTGTGTGTACCTTCATGGAGAGTAGGCGGGTGAGGTAGATCTCAGGGATAGCCTTGGCCCTCTCCCTCTCCCTTAAGCTCCCTCTGCGGTGTTTTGGAAGCTCAGGCTCCTCACTGGCCTTCACCAAATGCCACAGCTTCATGCCGCCCTCATCCGCATCCTCCAGCATTGGAGTCTCTGTTCACATCATGGGATCCAATGATGAGTAAGACATTGCTGCACTGTCACCTGCCTTTAGCACATTCAGTTCACTAAATACCTGAACATGAGAAATAAGCCACTGAAGGATTATGGCAAAGAAACTCACTCTCTCCAGCAATGTAATCGTGGTTGTCATGGTGAATGTTTTTAGTGTGCCGGGGAACCAGTGCCACTGTTGAACCATCGGGGACCTAAAACCACACAGAGCAGCAGTTGGAACCTTTGCTACCACCGCCTAGAGTGAGGTGTTTTACTAAGCCTCAGGCTGACAGGTGTCACCTTGTAGTGCTGTAGAGTGTTGAGGCGTTTCCAGCTGCCCTGCACCACAGAGGTCAGGTCCTCGTCTGACAGGATGAGATGGCCGGCGACACCAGACCTCCACTCTGAACAGGAGCAGCAGAATGTTGTTACTCAGCCTTCTGCATTACATTACATACAGTTTATTCACATGGAATATCAGCGTAAACAGTATTTGTCATGAAGAAAGCTTCCATAAAATAAAGAAACCTGTTTTATATATTCCCAATATGGCCGCTCCTTTGATTCCATAGACTGTAGGCAACTCTCATATTAACTCTGTTGAACTCTGGGTAAACAGGGCCATAAAGTACATCTAGGATAGAAAACCCTCTTAGGTTCAACCTTTAAAGAACCCATGATCAGATGTTTCCACGGGATATTGGAGTTTAGATGAGGAGTTTTTAAATGTCATTGTTGTATAGCTTTGCTTGTGTTTATGCACATACAAGTTGGTTAGACTGTGTACAATGGGTCACATATTCATTTTAAAGGAGTCATGACCTGTAATTTTCAGTTTTCCACGAGAAAAAATGCATGTTATGATTGCCTAACGATTATACACTGGCCGGGAAGCCGATAGCGTTTGTTTGAAGCGTTTGTTTACCCTTGGGTTCGTCAACCAGCCCACGCGCACTCAAATACGTGATGTTAATTTCTGGCCAACTTGACGTCAAGTCGGCGCAGGATATACCATATATGGACATCGCAGACCTATGCTGCAGGAAGCCGACCCTGCCCTTCTCCCATTACTGAATTCCGATTCGAAGTACGAACTCAACCGTGAAAGATGCAGAAACGTAGTGCACACGTGGGTTGCTCTGTTGTTGACTGGCAGAATCAACATGGAAATATTTTTTCTCTCCCAAGAACGGACCAAGCTATCAGCGACCAGTGGATTAAATTCATTTTCAATGACGCGGTTCCTACAACCCTTCCCACTGGTTTAGGTGTCTGTGCTAAACATTTTACGCCCGAATCCTTTACGAATTTGGGACAATATCAGGCGAAGTTGGCATCGAAGCTCCGTTTGGAAAAATGGGCCATTGCAACAATCAGAGACAGAAACGGTAAAACTGTGTTTTTATTGGTCTACTGTGTGTAACAAACAGCAGCTAACTGCTAATGCTATGCTAGAAGGAGTAGTAGCTTCAAGGACAACACGGGTAATGGCTGCTACTTTGCAAACAACAAATGACCTAGAATGCCACCAATCAACGCGTCCCTCATTTGCATTATTACAATGACCGTCCAAGACAGCCAAAATATCGCATCAGATCTCGTGAGACAATAATGCCTTCAGAAATAAGGGTTAGAGGAGCTCTGTGTTTTTTTTCACTTTTTTCAGCTTTTCTTTTTTAGAAGGGCCAAAAAGACTATAATAGAGCGTGGGTATCCAAGGTAATACTAGGTTATGACTCCTTTAATTTTTCTAAGTCTTTTATATGCATCTTTAACTACGTACAGCTAGTTTTCTTTTGTTCATTCCTTTGTGGTAAAATCTGGAAAAAAATTGGTGGGAAAATTATGCTTTTTTACAACTTTTTTTAGAGTTAATTTTGCTTCCAGCTTTTACTTTCCCAGGCTTCGATAAAAATGAACTTTGTGTTTTTTCAAAAAAAGAAAAAAACTGGGGTGAGTTCAAGACATCAGAAGACAACAAAATGATAACACTCCTGAGGGTTACTAATGCAGATATCAGAAGTATCTTTATTAGGCTTTTATTGTGAAATGTTGATATTTAAAAAACTCATCAATCAGTTCTCAGTGTGATTAAGATCGATGGGTGGCCATTGACCAAAATTGCCAACATTACGCCTGAGCCACTGAGATCTCGCTGTTACTCACGGCTAACCTTCACTAACAGCTGAAGTCTAGCAGTGGAGTAATGCATGGATCGACATGCAAGAAATGAAGATAATAGCAATAATTCATTGTTCTGCAACCACTAATAGAACCTTCACCGTGTTTATACCATCCTGTATCCTGGTGGCGTTTTTAATAAAAACCATCCTCCTCTCCCATGGAGGTAACCGTGGTTGACAAAAGAAGAAAGATTTTAAGGACCACTCCAGGTTTAACTAATAAAACCATTCTGCTCTACTAAGTCCATCAGAATGACCTTAGCTGGTTTGTGCTCATTGATATCCTCTAAACTCCTTAAAAAGATGCCAGCAGGTCATTTTTGAGTCAGGGCCAGACAGTGTAAAAAAGGGCTGTGATTGCATTTAATCTGATCTCTCTTCATACAGTGGCTTGCAAAAGTATTCGGCCCCCTTGAACTTTTCCACATTTTGTCACATTACAGCCGCAAACATGAATCAATTTTATTGGAATTCCAGGTGAAAGACCGAAACAAAGTGGTGAACATGTGAGAAGTGGAACGAAAATCATACATGATTCCAAACATCTTTTACAAATAAATAACTGAAAAGTGGGGTGTGCGTAATTATTCAGCCCCTTTGGTCTGAGTGCAGTCAGTTGCCCATAGACATTGCCTGATGAGTGCTAATGACTAAATAGAGGCACCTGTGTGTAATCTAATGTCAGTACAAATACAGCTGCCCTGTGACGGCCTCAGAGGTTGTCTAAGAGAATGTTGGGAGCAACAACACCATGAAGTCCAAAGAACACACCAGACAGGTCAGGGATAAAGTTATTGAGAAATTTAAAGCAGGCTTAGGCTACAAAAAGATTTCCCAAGCCTTGAACATCCCACGGAGCGCTGTTCAAGCGATCATTCAGAAATGGAAGGAGTATGGCACAACTGTAAACCTACCAAGACAAGGCCGTCCACCTAAACTCACAGGCCGAACAAGGAGAGTGCTGATCAGAAATGCAGCCAAGAGGCCCATGGTGACTCTGGATGAGCTGCAGAGATCTACAGCTCAGGTGGGGGAATCTGTCCATAGGACAACTATTAGTGGTGCACTGCACAAAGTTGGCCTTTATGGAAGAGTGGCAAGAAGAAAGCCATTGTTAAAGGAAAACCTTAAGAAGTCCTGTTTGCAGTTTGCCACAAGCCATGTGGGGGACACAGCAAACATGTGGAAGAAGGTGCTCTGGTCAGATGAGACCAAAATGCAAAACGCTAAACACTGCACATCACTCTGAACACACCATCCCCACTGTCAAATATGGTGGTGGCAGCATCATGCTCTGGGGGTGCTTCTCTTCAGCAGGGACAGGGAAGCTGGTCAGAGTTGATGGGAAGATGGATGGAGCCAAATACAGGCCAATCTAGGAAGAAAACCTCTTGGAGTCTGCAAAAGACTTGAGACTGGGGCGGAGGTTCACCTTCCAGCAGGACAACGACCCTAAACATAAAGCCAGGGCAACAATGGAATGGTTTAAAACAAAACATATCCATGTGTTAGAATGGCCCAGTCAAAGTCCAGATCTAAATCCAATCCAGAATCTGTGGCAAGATCTGAAAGCTGCTGTTCACAAACGCTGTCCATCTAATCTGACTGAGCTGGAGCTGTTTTGCAAAGAAGAATGGGCAAGAATTTCAGTCTGTAGATGTGCAAAGCTGGTAGAGACATACCCTAAAAGACTGGCAGCTGGAAGTGCAGCAAAAGGTGGTTCTGCAGAGTATTGAATCAGGGGGCTGAATAATTACGCACACCCCACTTTTCACTTATTTATTTGTAAAAAATGTTTGGAATCATGTATGATTTTTGTTCCACTTCTCACATGTACACCACTTTGTTTTGGTCTTTCACCTGGAATTCCAATAAAATTGATTCATGTTTGTGGCTGTAATGTGATCAAATGTCAAAGTTCAAGGGGGCCGAATACTTTTGCAAGCCACTGTAGTAACCTAGAGCCAATGGTGATGTTCACTATAGAAACAGACGCAGTAACATTTGGAGAAAACAGTTAAACTTTTAGCTGTGAGTGCACACTGGTAGCAGCATGAAATACGAACAGGGTGACTGGGCAGTCACTGATTTTGTGCTGTATTTGTTTTGTTTGTTTTTCTGCTGTAGGGGGCGCCACAGCTCAACAGTTCCAAAGAAAATGCATGAACCTGAAGTTGAACTTGTGCAAGATGCCAAGAGGACATGCTCAGTGTGGCAGTTGTTGTATGTTTGGAATCTCACCCAGATCAAGTGAGTCGGCGTGGGGCCGATGAGAGAAGGAGGTGCTCTTGTACACCTGATCGAGGAGCTTCTCCTTCACCTGAGTGATGGTATCACAGTCCAGCACTTTGGAGGGCAGGGGTTGGGTCTCGTTCACTCCTCCACCCTGCACCAACACATTCAACGTCTGCAGAAGGGGGAGGGAGAGGGGTGAGAGAAGTGTAAAAATCCTCAAACCTCAAGGTCATGGGAATGTTCCCCTGGATGAGAGTGCTTATTTTGATTAAAGTTGGCCTTGTTCTCACCAGGGTCTTGTACTCCACGTCCTCTCGCAGCAGACGGTTATCATTCAGAGTGTACTTGGCCTTGCGAGTTACAGCGTCCACCGGTCCTTTATCTACCTGGTGTTTTATGGCCTTGAACAGCATGTACAGAGACTCGCCGGCAGAGTCCTAGACACACATGCACAAAGACACAACACGCACAAAGAAATTAGTATTGGCCAAACACACTCTGAAGGAGACAGTGAAGGGCCCAGACAAGGGCATGCTGTAAAACCTGTGGTTTTGGGCTCAAATTTCAGCCAATCCCTGAATATAAACATATAGAAATACTTGAACTAATACATCTTAAAAGAAATGATTGAATTAATCATTTAAGCTCTGTTAATACCTGTCCATCTTGGACAGGTCACCCAGGCACTGAATGAACAATCAACAGGCTTTTAGAACTTCTTAGGAGACGGCATCCTCACTAAGGATAAGGTGCCTTGCAAAACCACCTAAAACTCTAAAAAAAGTGTGTTCTTTTGGGGTTGTGTGTAACAGGCCAACACAGAGTAGTGCAGCTCTGTAAAGTGGAAGGAAAAATATACATGAATGGTTATTTTCCACTAGCAGATTCTGCTGTAAAGTTTTTATTCAGCCCCCCAGAGTCAGTAGCCTAGAGACACGTCTGCACACGGAAATGACTTCTCATTATTCTTTCTCTTATTATTCTCAAGCTACGTCAGATTGGGTGGAAGGTCTGTGAACATCAATTTATAGTCTTGCCACAGACTCTCTGATGAGTTTAGGTCTGGACTTTGACTGGGCCATTCTAACTCATAAATAAACTTTGATCTAAATCATTCTACTGTAGCTCAGGCCCTGCTAGAAGCTGAATCTCTACCACAACCTCTAACTGGTTTTCCTTAAGTATCACCCTTTATTTAGCTCCATCTGATACACTTCCATGTTCCCTGAAGACAAGCTTCCCCACAGCATGGTACTGCCATAACCATGTTTCACTGTAGGCATAGTGTGTTCAGGGTGAGGGTACACTGTTAGTTTTCTTCCACACAAAGTGTAATACAGACTTCTCATGGCTTTCTTGCAGCATAGGCTTTTTTTGTTGCCCTGAGCTGTGGATCTCTGCAACTCCTCCAGCAATAAATATATTAAAATTAAGTTCTATAGTTGCTGATTCAATTCAGTTTATTTATATAGCGCCAATTCACAACAGATGTCATCTCAAGGCACTTAACAAGAAGTCATTTCATACATTTATACAAACATTCCAATCAGTTAAAAAGTTTCCTATTTAAGGAATCCCAGCAGATTGCGTCAGTCATTGGCGTGAGGTTGGGCAGATTTCCAACCACAGCAATCCTTCAGCAATCCCTCTTACTGAGCAAGCATGTAGAGACGGTGGAGAGGAAAAACTCCCCTTTAACAGGAAGAAACCTCCAACAGAACCAGGCTCAGTAGGAGCGGCCATCTGCCACGACCGTCTGGGGGTTTGAGAAGACAGAGCAGAGACACAGAAGGAACAGAAGATCTGATATAAGAGAACTTTCTATGTTACAGAAAGTAAAAAGTTAATAACAGGACACAGTGGATGTTCAGTTACTGGGAGGATCATCCCAGTCGATGCCCCCCGTCCAACAGGGCATTGTAGCCAAGGAGGATACCAGACCAGGTATATCTTCTATGGAGAGAAAAACACTGAGAGAAAACAAAGTTAACAGTCGAAATAGCAGAATGTACTGTAATACAACTGGAGAGTAGTAGGAGAAAAGGAAGTAGCAGAGTGAAGAAAATTTGTAAGTCTGTCCTCCAGCAGTCCATACATAATTAATAAAATGAAAAAAAATCTAAGCATCTGAAACAACTCTTTTTCTCTGCTAGATTCTTCCAGGTTTTTTAAAGATTTTTTTAAAATTCAATCCTCAATTTCCCATCCGACGCTTAAAACTGACCATATTCTGACAGATGCTTGTCTTGTTTGTTGAGCCACTGGACATGCAACCCTTAATCAATAAAAAACTAAGAAGGCTGCTTAGGTTAAAGGATTAACCAGGGCTACCTCCAACAGAAAACCCAGCTAATATTAAACTGACACTTTGTCTATGCTCTTTAAAAAGTAATTTGAAGGTTATTCAAATAAAAAGGAACTTATTTTTTTGTCAAGCATATTAAGTTGGAAATGTAATGTTCAGTGGTGAGTTGCCGGGGCCTTCAGGGTGTTCAGAGAAGATCTCAAGTGGTTCAAGAAGCAAAACTACAATAAATAAACAACAATGAATAACATAATAATTGATGACACTATGTTTAAAAAGAATTAAAATATTACATTTAAAACAGTTTATATTAATGTAACAACCTCACACAAAGAGATCAAAGTTTGAATCTCCTAATTTCTTAAAGACATCCTTTCTTTGGAGAACAGAAACATGACAGTTTGCAGATATGAAGAGTTCTGTGTGAATTGTAAAAAACAACACTTTCATGTTCTAAATGGTGTGAAATCACACAATTTATCTCGAGGACACAAATTTCTCACCAACAATCTGCATAAAAGCACCTCTTCATGCACTTACTGACCCTGAGAAAAGTGTAGAGACAAATGGACATCCAGTTGGTCAGCAGCTTCTCCACCACAGTCTCTGTCCTGCAGACAGACACATCCAACATTTCAGAACCACTTTAAAAAACTCAGGGTCTCCAATCCCATACTCATCTCTCTCCTCCCTTTTTTTTTACCTTCGCAGCATGAGTTTGGGATTCTTGGCCACATACTGCTCCACCAGATCATTCAGTAGAGTTTTGAGGATGTCTGTAAAGTACTCCAGCTTGCCATGAAGAGACACTGTCAGCAGGGAGGCCACGTAGGCTCTGTCTCTGGGAGAGAAGGTCCGCTGACTCTCCAGAGTGTGAATGAACTGAGGGGTAAAAACCAAGGTGAGATATGGCTTTGCTCTAAAACAGCCCTAGAGCTCTCCAATCTTGGACCTCAGTCTCTGTCCAGCACATTTTAGATTCTTCCCTATTGCCTAAAACTAATTTAAATAACTGGCTCATTGGCTGGCTTCTACAGAATATGATGGTATATTAAGAAGGCTAACTCAATCAGCAAATACACAGGTTCATTGGGGACCAGCGTTGGGGACCACACACTGTTATGTTAGCAGGGATGCTAGAGGTAATGATGAATACCTTGGTGAGGAAGAGTTTGCTGTTTAGGAGGTTGGACAGCTGAACCAGGCCCTGTTCCACCGTCTGCCGCCGACACTCCTGCATGTCCAGACCGCGCCTCAGGGGAGACTCCCGGTGGCCAGGAAAGAAAATGCGCTCCGCATACATCCGGTAGTCAAGGAAAGGGATACCTGAGCCCACCAGGTCACTGGACATGTCCATCATCTCTGTCATCAGGTCTGGGTGGAGGTAGATAGGTGGGAGGTCGGCTCAGTCATCAGCTTCTGATATTTCTAGCATTCAATGTTGACAATTATTGTGTGAGGTGGAAGCTTGTTAGACTGAATTTTTACTGCTCTATGTTGGGCCAAAGCAGACCTTTCAGTTCTTTAGTCCCTGTACCAACCTTCTCCTGTTTTCTCCTCTGTCTTGTAGCCTTTTGAGATCCACCTATCATGTTTTTCCAGACTAATACTAACTTTGGTTTTTCTCACCTGCTGATTCTAATTTTGACCAACTTTGACTTTTCTTCTTTTAAAGACTGTAAGAGACTAAAGTGGGGGGAATATAGATTGTAAGGTCTTTGATAGACATTACAGTTTTGAAGCCTAGAGAAAAAGGAATAAAAAGATTACATGTGTTTAAGCATTAGGCCCATAATACTTAAACGTTATGGGCATAATGTTTAAGCACATATTAGCACTTTGTCTGTCGATGTTTGTTGGGGCCAGAACGGGCGACAAACTACTGGCTAAGGATAAGTGTCAATACAGTAAGATTGTTATCCACGCCGCCGGTAATGACACCCAGTTATGCCGATCGGAGGTCACTAAAATTAGCGTTGCTTCTGTGTATTAGTTTGCCAAAACAATGTCTGACTGTAATTTTCTCTGGTCTCCTGCCTGGTTGGGTGGTGTCCTCAAAACGATGTGGGCTACATTGATAACTGGCGAACATTTTGGGGAAGACCTGGTCTGTTCCGGAGAGACAGCATCCATCCCACTTTGGATGGAGCAGCTCTTCTTTCTAGGAATATGGCCGAATTTATTAGTCCTCCCGAACACTGACAACCCAGGGTCCAGACCAGGAAGCAGAGTCGTAGTTTAACCCACCTCTCTGCAGCTTCTGTACTGTTACCCACCCATTACCCCATTGAGACAGTGTCTTGCCCACGGCCAAAAATCACATGGATTAAAATTAAATTTAACAATAGCAATTCATAAAAACTTAATTTAGATGAGTACGACTTTGACTGAACAGAAAAATAAAACCGTTAAATGTGATTAATTGAACTGAAGATCTCTCCTTTCAAAAACTTTGCAAGCTAATGACTTGAGTTGTGATAATCAAATTGATTTCTTTTGACTCAGTATAAATAAGTCAACTCCTTCCAATTATTTAAAATTTCACATTCCTAGAAGTACTGGGTGAGGAGGAAGAGTAGCAACCATTTTTCTTTCAGGTTTTTCATCCCAGACCAATTAATAGCTACAGTTCTTAGTTTTCCTCATCCAAGACGCAAAACATTAAGACCATTTTTGTTTGTGGTTTTCTATCGTCCATAGGGCCTTTACTCTCAATTTTTAGGTCAGATCTCAGATTTTTAAAATCTGATTTAGTATTAAATACTGATAGGGTCATTATAGTGGGGGATTTTAATATTCATGTGGATACTGAAAGTGATAGCCTAAATGCAGCCTTTAATGCTATCTTAGACTCAATTGGCTTTACTCAGAAAGTACAGGGATCCACCCACTCCGGTTATCATACTTTGGACCTTGTACTGACATATGGCATTGACTGTAAATAAATAACAGTCCTCTCACATAACCCTGTCCTGTCTGACCAGTTTTTGATACGTTTTGAATTTATTCTAACTGAGTAGCCTACCCCAAACCTGAAAGAAAATGTTATTATAGTAGAGCTTTATCAGACAATGCTGTAACAAGTTTTAAAGAATATATTGCATTGTTAATGTCCTCGGTATTTCAGAGTAACACATTGGAGAGCAGCAATTCCATCTCTAACCCTATAGAAATTGATGGTCTGGTTCATAGTGGGGCAGCTGTAGTTAAGTGAAATCATGGGTTTGATTCCTGCTTCCATCTGCTACATGTTGTTGTGTCCTTGGGCAGGACACTTCACCTACCTGCCTACTGGTGTTGGCCAGAGGGGCCGATGGCGTTATATGGCAGCCTGGCTTCTGTCAGTCTGCCCCAGGGCAGCTGTGGCTATAATCATAGCTTGCTTCCACCAGTGTGTGAATATGAGAGTGAATGAATATTGGAGTTGTAAAGCGCTTTGAGGGTCTCGAAAAGCGCTATATAAATACAAGCCATTATTATTATTATTATTATTATTATTATTATTATTATTATTATTATTATTATTATTATTATTATTATTATTATTATTATTATTATTATAGTGTTACTTCTTCATTGCATCTGGCACTAGACAATGTAGCACTCTTGAAAAAGTAGGTTATTAGCCATAGTTGGTCCCTGGTTTAATTCAGAGTTGCGTACTTTAAAGCAGAATACTAGGAAGTTGGAGAGAAAATGGCGCTCTACACATCTAGAGGATTCCTATTTAACCTGTAAAAATAGTCATTGCTTTATAAAAAGACCCTTCAACAAGCTAGAACAGCATATTTGTCATCATTAATAGAGGCGAATAAAAACAATCCTAGGTTTCTTTTTAGTACAGTTGCCAAACTTACACAGAGTCATAGCTCTGTTGACCCAACTATTCATCTGGCTCTCAGTAGTGACGACCTTATGGGATTCTTCATTTAAAAAAAAGATTCTATTAGAAATAAAATCATTGGCCTCCTCACAAACATGATAACTTCTTCCTAAGTAGGTGAGGCAGCATTGGAGGTAACTGTACAACCTCATCTGTGTTTGGACTGTTTTGATTCAGTTGAGTTTTCTGAGTTATCAAAAATATTAGCTTAATCTAAACTAGTGGTTCTTAACCCTGGTCCTCAGGGCCCACAGTCCTTCATGTTTTTGATATGTCTCTGCTGCAGAAATGCTTGAGAAGCCTATTAATTACCCATTTATTAAAGACTGTGTGTGGTAGCAGGGAAACGCCTAAAACATGCAGTACAATGAGCCCTGAAGACCAGGATTGAGAAGCACTGATCTATACCTTCAACTTGTATGTTGGACCCAATCAGACCCAAATTATTTAAGGAAGTGTTCCATTTGGTTTCTGGCCCCATTTTAGATATGATGAATCTATCCTGAGTAAATGGATACGTACCACAGGAGTTTAAGGTTGCTTTAATTAAACCTTTACTTAAGAAACCTTCTCTTGATCAAGATGACTTAATTAATTATGCGTTGCGAATTGATGCTCTTTAAATAAACTGAATTAAACTAATGTGTTTGTAGGGTGATTGTTGATATTTTTCTGATATTTGGAGCTACTGTTCACTGAACTTTGCTCCTCTCTGTACTCTTACCTGTAAACTCCTTCTTGCATCGGTCCCTTACGCTGGTCTCTAGGTTCTCCAGTTGGATCTGGACCTTCTTGTAATCCCTGAGAGCCTGCTTACTCTTTCTCCTGACAGCAAACACACACAGATGTGAGGCAGGAGGGTTACTGAGGACATTTCAGAGAGAATTCTTTCGATGCACTGAAGTTTGGAGAAGGGTTGGAGATTAATCTGATCCAAGAAAACACCAACAACACGGATTGATTAACTATAAAACTAACAAAAGGACATCAAACGATGTCGACGGTCTTGACATCAGGCTTCTTAAATTAGCTGCTGACTCTATTGCTGACCTGTCCTAACCCACATCATCAACATCAGTTTTATCTGCTGTACCTGCCCACATGCATGGAAGCAGGATAAAATAGTTCCTCTGCCCAAAGATAAAAAACGGCCTTTCACTGGTCCCAACAGTCGCCCGATAAGTATATTACCTGTATTATCTAAAATAATGGAATCTACAGTATATGATCAAATTAATTATTATTTTTTATACAAACAATTTATTAACAGATTTTCAGCATGCATACAGAAAGAGTCACTCCACTGCTACTGCACTGACTCACATTTCTGATGATTGGCTTAGAGAGATTGAAAAGAAAAATATGGTTGGTGCTGTATTTTTAGATTTTTCTGCTGCCATTGATATCATAGATCATGAACTGTTATTAACAAAAGGATCTTGTTATGGTTTTGAGCGGTCAGCTATCACATGGAAGTAAAGCTAACTGTCAAACAGAACACTGACAGTGTTTTTTAATGGTAGTTTCTCATGTATCAGAAATATAACTTGTGGAGTGCCCCAAGGCAGTTGTCTGGGTCCATAATTATTAAACATTTTTACTAATGATTTACCGTACATTTTAGATAAGGCTAACATTGTCATGTACGCTGACGATTCAACTATATGTACACCAGCAAGTACACAAATGAATCTAATAACTGTTTTAAATAACTTCAATTCAATTCAATTCAATTCAAAAATACTTTATTGATCCCAGAGGGAAATTAAGTGTTGGTGTAGCTCATATAATGAATTATTTAAGGAGTTGTTGTAGAAAATGATGGCTGTGGGCAGGAAGGATTTCCTGTAGCGGTCTGTATTGCAGCGAAACTGAAGAAGCCTCTGAAGAATTACGATATGTAGTAGATTGGATCAAATTAAATAAACTGGCACTAAACACAGTAAAACTAACTGTATGATTCTTTGTTCTAACTATAATATTAATCATAATCCAGTAATTAATATTAAAATTAATAACGTAACTATTAAACAGGTGCATGAGACCAAACTGCTGGGTGTAACAGTAGACTCTAGATTATCATGGAAAAAACATCAATAATATAATTGCAAAAATGGGAAGAGGTATATCTATTGTGAGACGACATGCAAATTTTCTAACTTCAAATATTATAAATTATGTGATGAAAGCACTAATACTGACATACCTTGACTATTGCCCAGCAGTTTGGTCAAATGCCACTGGTGAATATATGGATAAATTACAACTTATACAGAATAGAGCTGCTTGTGTAGCACTTAGGTGCAGCTATAGGAGAAATATTATATTAATGCACAAAGATCTTAACTGGTTGCTGGTCAAAGATAGATTGTTGTATTTACTGTTAACTCTCATAAAAAAACATTTCCATCTCAAAACTGCCTTCTGTTTTGTTCAAACATCTTTTTTTCCCAGACAATCATCAGTACAGTACCAGACATGCAACTGAAGGCAACATCACCTTACCCATAGCAAGAACAAATGCCATAAAAAGCACTGTCATGTTCAGAGGTATGAAGGAATGGAATAACCTGCCAAAGTATTTCATACTCACTAACAATGTCAATAAATTTTAATTATATGTAAAACAGCATTTATCAAAATAATACATCTGACTGTTATTGTGTGTGAATATGTGTGTACATGCACATGTGTAGTGTATGTTTTTAACATTTTTTGTTAATGTAGATATTTTCTAGGACCCCAGGAAGAATAGTGGCAGCATGGCTGTAGCTAATGGGGATCCATTCAATAAAACTAAACAGATGATCTGATAAGACCACATTTAGCTCATGAGATCCTAAAACATTGCACTTGTCAACCCAGTCTAAATATTATAAATGCCCACCTTTTTCAGAGGTACTTTTTCTGCTACCTAGAAAACTGGGTTTATTCAGGCTGTTTCAGAGCACCTATAGCTCACACAGTCTTGTGAAAGATTTGAAGTCAGGTTTAGACATCTCCCATCACGCTGTCATGAAGTTACAGCCTTGAGTTCTTAGTGCAGCTCCACAATTACCAACAGATAGGCCCAGGTAAAAGCAGGAAGCCTTCACAGCTTACTGACTAGAGTCTATTTTAATGTTGTTGTCTTGTATGTCTGTTTAAAACAGGTCACTCATGAAAATGAGACTGAAGTCTCAAGGAAATGTTCCTGTATAAATGAAGGTTTGATAAAAAATGAATCCAAGAAATGTAGTATTTCCGGTTTTTGGGGTGAATGTGAAAACCGGTCTGTGTAGCACATCATGTAGAGAGGAAAGACTGAATAAGCCAGGCTAGTTTACTCCAACAGGCAGGTCTCTGAAGAGGATCAGTCCAAAACATTCAGTTCTTTAAATATCAAAGAACCTCACCTCAGGATAGAACTGTTGCCCTACTCTTGGTGCTGTAATCCCTGATTCATCCAAGCATCGATTCATAAAGTCTTTATTAATCCCAGAGAGAGTTGCTGAAGATGTAGATGGCTGTGGGCAGAAAGGACCTCCTGTAGTGGTCTGTATTTCAACGACTTTGAAGAAGCTTCTAACTGAACTGTTTCATAGAGAGTGCTTGGGGCTTTAACATTTGCCAATTGTGTGCTAAATTCTCCAGATTAGGAGATTTAATCCTTTGATTTCAATTTAGAAGGTTTACACTGCTAAGCATAAAGGTTTACAAAAGATGGAAGGCTAATGCATGGCAGTCATTTTAGCCAGACATGACCCTGGCAACTGCTATTCAAATCCCTCCATTCCACTATCTGATCCAGTCATGGTTTCTCTGGCTCACTGCCAACCTAAAAACTATAGCCAACTTCTCTTTGGTTCATGTATAATTCATTTCCTTAATGATAATTTACCTGTGAATAAAAAGAAAACTGTAATTACTGTATTTAGTTTAATTTTCAACATTTCAAAAAGAGTGTGGCATGCTGAGAAATCTGTTTCATCCAACCATTATGTCATGACTGCGTACTGAATTGTAACCACTAGTCCTTTAGCTAACCTGTTGCTGAGAACAGCTTTCAGCAACAATGATTACCAGGAGAAGAGGAGGCCCACAGCTCATGGAGATCAAGGCACGTTTCACACTGTTTTTCTGCTAAAAATGCTCACTGAGTAATGGGATGATATAAAAATGTGACTAATGTGTTAATCAGCAGTGAATGTATTCTGACAGAATTATGACCAATAGAAACCAGAAGAAAGCAGAACCCTGATGTTGTTAGTGTGTGTGTGTGTGTGTGTGTGTGTGGAACAGAGTGAGGCTGCAGAAGCTCACACATTAATGATGTCAGAGTCGGACTAAATGCCTCATGAGCGCTCAGACTCAAGTTTGTTTCAAAGACATCCAATATTCATCATATTTAGTGCCTCATATAAAATTGACCTGAGTTCAATTTGTGCTTAATAAGAATATTTATAGTATTTATGAATAAGCAACAATTATCGTCCCCACCAATGTTTAAAAAAAGCTTTGGGCTAATGGAAACTAGCATTAAAACACAGAGAAGTGACAGTCCTCAACGCAGCGGTCCCTGGTTTAATTCCCAAGCCTTTGGCTTCGTCCTCCTCCTCTTCATGTCCAGCTAGTGATGAATAATGGCCACTAGCGCCACTAAAGCTTTAGAAAAACTGTGTGAGGGGAAAGAAGCCCCTCCTCCACACAGAACACAGAAATCAAGGTAGAGCAGCTGGAAGAACGTCACCAGCAACCAGAGAAAAGGCTGTTCCACTACCTGGTGCCTTGTAGCTTACTAACCTGTAAATGAGCACAATAATGAGAACGATAAGGGCAACTATGGATGCCCCGACACCCACTCCAATCTGGGCCTCCAGTGGAAAGGTGGGTGAGCTGAGGTTGTCATATTGAACCTTGCCAAGAGAGATGTTCAGGTGGCCCATCTGAACCTAAAACACACAAACACTGTGTTTTAATAAGACAGCATTGGGGACATAGAAACCCAGCCCAGGACTCATGCTGAAGGATTTCCTCCTTATTAGGAGATGGAAACCTGGTAGACTCACAGTGAACTCTGGTAGGTTGTCAGAACCCTCACATTTCCTGCAGTTTGGCTGCTGAGCTGGTGGCTCACAGTATAGATGGTTTCTGGTCAGGGTCTTCACGGCACACACCCCCTCCCCTATCAGCACCAGCACTTCTTCTTTGGTGATGGCCAGGTCCAGGTTGTCCCCCTGGAAACACATGGAGACTCCACTTTAGTTTGACTTTCAGCTGAACTAATTCTTCCCTGAAGTATCACAGACTGATGATGACTTCAGTGTTAGTGTTGAAAGCTGCAAGCAGCATGATGCATCCCAGAAATGCTGAGTCCAGTTCTGACCTCTAGCTGGATGAAGCTGCCGGGGTTGTAGCGGTATGCCTTCAGCGGGTCCTGTTGGTTCAGAGGCTTCAGGACTGGGTTGGGTTCGTAGGTGAAGGCCTGAGAGCTCAAGCTGCTGAAGTTAAAGCACAGGCTGTCGAGCAGAAACTGGACATTGACCTTTGAATCCAAGATGGAGGAGTTCACCATGGGAGAGTGGCACAGTATGAGGGAGGAGTTGTTCACCTCACAGAGCTCTAGAAACTGAGCAGAGTGGTCAAGGAAGAAAGAAAACGAGGTCATTTTCTGTGACTAGAGTAAACATGTACACAGACACACGGATACACACCTGTGTGACAGGGGAAAATGACTGTGAACAGCAGACTGGGTCAGGAAGCTTTCTGGGTGTCCACTCCCCATCCCCCCCCTGCCCTGCTCTTCTTCTTCTCTTCTTCCTCCTGCTCGGACTGATGGACTGGAGTGGGAAGACATTCACCACCATCTGTGGCTTCTGCACCACATCAAGGTTGTGGCCAGATACACTGATCAGTCGGCCACCACTAACCGGGAGGGGGGGGGGGGGGGGGGGGGACAACAACTTTAGAGCATGTCCTAGCTTGAGCAGCGGGGTAACATTGTCAGACTTACTCCAGGAAGCTTCTGGCTGGCCAGGCGTTGGTGATGTTGGGGTTGTGGGTGTAGTTGTAGAGAGGAGTGTGGAGGTGACGGCGGATGCTGCCATAGTGCAGAGTGACCTGGAACCTTCCTGCTTCTCTACTGCGGCCTGTTACACACCGAACACTGGAGCTCTGCACCTCGGACACACTGAAGGAGGAGAAGATGAGTGCTGTTTTCTCTCTATTGTCTAACTAATAAAGGGAGGTCAAAGGTCAGTTGGAATTCAGATTGCAATATGAAAATAGCTTTTTTACAATCAAATGAAAAATTATATCCAGTGAGAAATGGGCCCAACAATGACTAGCCATTTAGAAACAGTAAACCCACCACACTCATAGCTAAAAGGTCAACAAGACCTGTTGTAGCCCAGGAAACGGTAAATGGCCTGTACTTGTATAGCACTTTATTGAGCTAGTTTATTTAAGGACCCCAAAGCTGTTCACACTACATTCAGTCATTCATTCACACACTGGTGATGGTAAGCTACATTGTAGCCACAGCTGCCCTGGGGCTGCCAAACACTGGCGCCAACCACCAGTAGGCAGAAGGGGGAAGTGTCTTGCACAACAACTGAGACGGAGTGGGGCCTTGAACCAGTTACAAGACGAACTCCTCACTCCTGAGCCACAGTCGCCCCTATGTAAAGTGAACTCAGAGTACGATGTGTTGGGGCATGTCTGTGGGCTATGAAATGGCGACGGCTGACAAAGAGCAACGTTTTGAGCAAACAACAGGAAGGCTTTTAGCCTGTCTGACATGGACAGACATGCTGTAAACCCATGTGTCACAGCAACTCTTCTCTCATACATGTGATATTGCTGCTGCTCCTGAAATAAATAACAGAATTAAGGAGAAACTGGATGGACATGTCGATGGCAACGAAACTGATCGGTGCAATACCTCAAGCAAAAGCTAATTGTCCCGCATTTAAACAATGAAAACTGAGCATGGATAAGTACACCTCACATTTTACAGGGGACCTCTCCCACGGTTATGCTGAGGTCAGAGGGAAGGCCTGTCAGCAGCTCTCGGCCGCTGATCGTCAGGGTTGTTCCTCCTGCCTTCGGACCTCTTTCAGGTGAGACAGCCATAACAAACGGGTCCTGAAAAGGACAGGAGGAGAGGATCAGAGCAGGAGGAACAGTACTTACATCTCTATCAAGTCCAAATAAAGAGGAGTGTGAAGAAATTGTGATATAAATAATATAATTTATATATAATTGCATTATAAATAAAAAGTTTTTTCTTGTATAGATAATCTTTTTTTAAAATATATATATATAAAGTAATTTTTAGCCCTCACAAGACACAAAGAAAATGCCCACTGGAGTATTTTGGCTAAATTTGACCTGAATGTTCCTCAGAACTACCCACAAATCCAACATTAAGAATAAATCCATAATGCTGTGTACTCTGACCAATGGCCGCTGGCTGCTCTGCTTTTTGACTACGACACTGGGGGCCGCCATTGCTGTAGTACCACCATATAGCCGCTAGTCCCCCATTGGAATACATTGCACTTTAGACACGTTAAAAACAACTTTAATGCCCGGTGCCTATTTTTTTTTAAACTGTCCACAGCTACATATTCCTCCTGTGATTACGCTGGGTTAAAAAAAACAGAGGCACCAGGCTGGTTAACGTAGGATACATTTTCTAAATCTTGCATAATTAATGAGGGCCGGACTTTGATTGACAGGTCGTTTACGTCGCTGCCTGGCCCATCGGCTAGGCCAGTGTTTCTCAAACTATGGGGCGAGCCCCACTAGTGGGGCGCAGAGGTATTGCAGGTAGGGCGTGACATCAATGGGATTTAAATAGATTTCCCCCCCTAGATTCTGTCGTTGTGAATGTTTCACTGCACTGTAAATTAAATCAACCAGCTCCCCCCTCTCATAAAATTAAACACACTCAAATAAATTAGCAATTGTGATCATCATTGTAAACAGAACCGGGACCTGGAACATCGGGCTGGGAGTTTGACGTTGGAATATATCGCAGCAGAAGAAAACGAGCTGAAGTAGTCGCATTATCAGAGATTCCATCTACAAAAGTACAAATATCTAAAAAGATCAGGGAACGTTTCAGAGTCAGAGAAGTCACACGGTCAACCATGGAGGAAATACAGGGATGAGTATCTTGCTCTTTATTTATTTTATTATTTTTATTTTGTACTTTTGAAAGCTTTGTAAATTTGATAAAACTACAACTTTTATTTTCTCCAACTGTGAGCTGAAGTTCTACATGTAGCAACTACTGCATATATATATAGCATATCTTTCTGAGCGGGTTTTTTTACCAGTGCCCAACTCCTTTTTCCAACTAATTTATACCCTTAAAAACTTGTAGACTAACTCGGTTATTTAAATAAATAAAACCCTTTAAAAATCAGCCATGGTCACCATTCTGTTGGGGCGATAAAAGCATGGGGGGCTTGTGTATGCTCCTTTGTCCAAAGTGGGGAATGATAAAAAAAAGTTTGAGAAAAACTGGGTTAGGCTAATAGCTCGCTGCGCAGCCGCATGGTGCTAGCAGAGGCTATCTGGCTGTGGAGCTGAGCTCAACCTAACGCATTCTGTCTGAGTCTTTTCACTTTGGTATATTAGACTATTGGATAATGTGTGAGCCTAAAACATGTTTGTAATTAAAAAATGTAAGTTTAATTTTTTTTTTCCTTGTCTGTTTGACCACTATAACATTTTACTGCTAATATGCAGTGTGCGATTTGTGAAAAAAGCAGAGGGGGGAATTTTATTTATTTTTTTACTTTTTAAATAACGACAGGTTTGTGTATGTAGGCTGCAGGGCATCTTGCTCATACGTGTAAACGTATGAGCAACGTATGAGTTTAAAAACTGACAGAAAAGTGTGAGAAAAAAATTATTGTTGACATAAAAAAAATAAGATAAGATCAAATATATTAAGATGATTAAAATTAAAGATGAGGATTCACTTGACTTATCCAGTCATAGAAGCTGAGAGGACCTTTTCACCCCTCTCAGACCCACAACTCTCTCTGCATAATTTTCTGTCGGAAAAAAATTCACCTTGGAACCCAGCCGGGGTCAGGTGCAGAAATACTTTTCAGGTGTAAAAATCCCTCTATACCCTCAGTTTATTAAACCATGCGCACGGTTTTGGGGTCCTGCAGGAAAGTATAGATATTTGAGTCATTGTAGCCGGAACCATGTCCCCGGTAATATTGATCAATTAAAGTTTTGTCCCCACCACATAAAAACCCGATGTTCTTTTTTGTTTGTTTTTTAAACAGTGCATCCACCAGCGCAATTTTTATATATTCAGTATCATCTTTAATGCAAGGTGTTCTAATTATGCTGCGCTACCAGCTCCATGCATCCCAGAGGAAAGACGGACATACACTGTGCGCTTTTAGGACCATTTCATCGGTTTGTCTTCAAAGCCGTATAAAAACAAATATTGCATTTGTTGTGCATGGAGTTGAAACAAACCTGGTCACTAGTGAGATCTTAGTCATATTACTTAAAAGTTAAAGGAATAATACCCTTTTTTCAGTTTAAAGCTCTGAAAAGGTCCAGCACGATGCCCAAATCAGCGCGCACATAAAACGTTCGTATGGATTTTATTAAACTGAGGGTACATATGAATCTCAAAATTATTTCTGCACCTGACCCCTGCCGGGCTCCGTGCAGAGATGAAGGGAAGATTAAGTGTTTTTATCATTCTTCCTCTAGTCTGTCAAACGGATTCTGGGTTGATTGCGCAGAATCCCCTCTTGAACTCTGCTGTGGAGACGGAATGTGTAAACTGCAGCCATTATTTTATGAAGGTGTTCGCCGATGTTGTTTAATAGAAATCTTTAATTAACCTAACCTTAACCTGTTATCAATTCAAAGATGCAAACTCTCTGAGGATCAGTATTATTTGTTTTGATAATGAAGCATATGTTTGCGGGAGAAAAATAAAGGCTTTCACAATCTTTAACAACGTTTATTTTCAAAAATAAAATAAAAAAATAATCAAAAAAGGTGAAAAACGTCGTCCTGACTTGACTCCAAGCCCTCCGCCCTCGGCTGTATCAGGATATTGTCGACCGTGGCCTTATTTGTATTCATTTCTGGGGAGTAGAATTTAAATCATTATTAAATTACAATTATTACCGTATTAATCCATTCATAGCAGCACACACGAGGCACTTTAATCCACACGCATTCAACACAGATACAGTGCACGCACTTTTCATACAGGGAATTTAATACTTGACACATTATTATACACTATTATTATACACTATATATACAGTCAATGTTACACACATGTAAACATATTGCAGATTAGACTAGGCTAATAAACATCCTCCACTCGGCTTTACATAAATTTTGACAGAAATCTGTCTCGAGACTTTTTTAATCCAATTATCTTCAATATCACGTTGTGATAATTCAGTTTAAATTGCTGTATTTCGTTCAAGTGTAATTATAGTAACACTACATCTTAATAATTATTTTAAGTTATGAGTTCTTACCTTATGAGATTGGGGGGAAAAGAGAGCCGTCAGAGGCACACAGATGGCTGGAGTAGAATGAAGCGGGAGCTCTATACATGCAGTCAATGAGCGGATTAGCCTTTAGTTTAGCTAGCCACGTTTAGCATCAGAGCTACAGGCGCGGGAGCAGAATGGGCGGGATTACGACAGAAATACACGCCCCGCGAGGGCCAAGCAGAGCCGAGTCTACAGCGAAGATCCCGCCCTTATGCCCTTTTTAGGAACATGCTGCGTCAGAACCGAGGAGGAGGAGTCTGTAAATCCGCCATGATTTCCCCCATGAACGTGGTCATTGTGGTAAACGGGGAGGAGTCCATTATTTATTGACAATTCAGAACATCAGGGCTTTTCCAACATTACCCAGAATGCAACGCGCCTTGTCGGTGAAAACAATAGCGAACCTCCGCAAATTATGCCTAAAAGTTGTTGTGCAGTTGGTTGTTCCAACCATAATTTGCTGGAGCGGAAATTATCTTTCTTTCCTTTCCCCACGGACCCTGTACGATGGAAAAAGTGGGTTAACGCGGTCAAGAGAGTGAAACCGGATGGTTTGGAATGGAGGCCAAGCAGGACTGCAGTCCTATGTAGTGAACACTTAAGTGGGAAGAATCGTTTTGACTCTTAATAAAATCAGCATTATTTTGGATTTCGGAATACTTTACACGTTTAGCTTCCACCATTGCCAATATAAATGCCATTAATTGACGATGTGACCAAAAGCCATGGGCTAGCACCAAGGGCGTAGGTTTGTTAAGTAATAATATATTCGCCCGAGAAGAAGAATCTGCAACAAACAAAACAAACGCATTTCCCTTGCCGTTCTGTGCACTGTGCGCAGAAACTTCACTACAGTTCTGCTTAAAATAAATGTCAGCTGTGAGACATTTCAGAGAACATTGACAAAAAAAATCTGAAGTGCGTCCATCGTTTTGACAGTTCACAATTCACATCCCTGAAAACTTGGTGCAGACGTGCTGACATTTTCTACTTTACGCACATAATTCAGATAACTGAATCAATCAAAGAAAGATTAGACTGCTATGAGAGCATCTGACTGATTATCATCTCAGACCTGAACACTCAAAGCATCGCTATCTGAGAGCTCCGCTGACAGCCCCATGGAGAGATACGGAAGCATTGGAGCGCGTAGCTGCGACGGACACAGACCGATGGCGGTTTTAAATCAACCGGTGGGTTGGATCGGGATTTAATCAGGAGATAACTGCGGGTAAAGGGTTGGGTTCAAAAATCATCTAAACAGGTGCGGGTTAGTAAAATTGGATAAATGCAGGACTGTATAGGTTACTTTTACTGCTATTATTTTGAATTTAACAATGCAAGAAATACAGAAATTAGATATGAAACGATAAATTCTTGGGACAACAATATTTACTTCTATGCAAGTTTTCATAGTAATCGAAAGACATTACTTATTAAAGCCTCTAAAATCTATTGAAAAACCCCAACCTCCGCTCCTGCTTATGGTTTGTTTTCACCGACACTATCCGCAATTTTGATTTGACGCTACGCCGGAATTGTCAATACAGTCAATGACTAGGACTGACTCCTAAGACTGAAGATTGAGAGGAAGACGTGAAGCTCCTACGGGAGCTAAAGACAATCTTTGGGTCTGCAGATTTTTGGGAGGGCAGAAAAACATCAAAGTCAAGTGTCAAATCTATGAAAACAGGCCAGCTTAGACCAGTGGTCCTCAGGACCAACTGCCTTGCATGTTTTAGACGTTTCCCTGCTTTAACACACCTTCGTCAGATAATTGCAGTTCAGTAAAACCTGTAAATCAGCCATCAAATGAAATCAAGTATGCTAAAGCAGGGAAACATCTAAAACATGCAGGGCAGTGTGCCTTGAGGAGTATGATTGAAAAACACTGGCTTAGAAGCTCAGCTTGAAATGAGTGGACATATATTTAATATTGAGCTACACAGCTAACAGTAGGTGGTTCATATTTATGTAGTTAGTTTGGATAATAAATGTTTAGCCTGGATCATCATCAGTAATACTTTCCTTACCGTTGGTATAGAGATGGATCCTCTTACCTGAACTGATTGGTAGGAAAATGAATGCTCAGTGGTGGAAGCAGCTGCTCAGATGTTCACCTGCTGTTTCTGCTGACTATAGCGGATCAAAATAAGCTGAAAACGCTCAGATCAGTGCGATGCAACACTGGTAGTACTATGCATTTAATCTACAGTTTCTCAGCAGACAACTCATCAATCCACTGTGGCCAGTCAGCCCGCTCTAACAGTACCACGCTCCTGTGCTTTCTGTTTTCTACAGTTCCTTGAAAATGATCCAGATGAACTCAGCATTGGCTGGTGGCTGGAGTGAAACGGCATACATGGATGTACTTACTTTCCCCCAACAAGCTCCCTGTGAAATGACGTCTTTCAACTCCAGGTACAGGAAGGAATACTGATAACTTCCCTTCTAAACAAACCCTTCAAGTTAAAGGGAATATGAAGAACTAGAACATTTTAGGGAGTTTAAAAGGGGCCGGCCACGTCATGCGTAATCAGTCAGACCCACAATCAGAGATTCTGTTGCAGAGTTAGGTTCAACAAGATTATGTATTGAGCTTCAAAGCTTAAATAGCAAACAAAGCAAGTAGTTATAAGGTAGTTATAAGCAATGCTTGCTAGCATGATAATACTAACTAGCATGCTAACTCTAGCTAGTATGTTCTCATTAGCATCCAAGCAATCAGTCTGACGAATTAGTCAAAATGCAAAAATGAGCTAAAACACTAGCAAGAGCTGGGATGCTATTGCTAACTAACTAGCATGCTAATGCTAAGTAGTGTACTATTATTTAAAGGATGTGAATACTTTTCTAGGGGGTACAAATACTTTCTTAAGTAGGATAAAAAAGGCAGTGCAAGCAGCAAAGTGCTTAGAGATGAATGGACGACGTTGGTGCTAAAGCATTATGGGAAATGAAGTCGTTTTTGATGCCACACGTGAAGATTGAACAAAAGAGACAGTGAGGATGAGGCTGCCTATGTTTCAAAGCTGGAGTATTATGGCCAGAATAAAGAATGTGCTGATTAAAGAGGGGGGGGGGCACGTTGTTCTTATGCAGAAAGAGCAATTCTGAGGTCCATTACATCAACAATTTTACCTGAAATAGATCTGTAACTTCAATAAATTATTTATACTACCTATTTGAAATTTTGCACTCACAGCATGTCCGCACTGAACACCTTGAAATTAGCTGCATATCTCTTTAAGAGTCTCGGACATGCCCCCTTCAACATGCTGCCGTCAACGTCATCACAACATTCTCCAGTCGCATGGGGACGAAGCATTACAGTACTGTAGCATCGCTGCGATGGCCGGACTTTTGGAAGACAGGCATATCTTTGGGTTTACTATGGCCACACAGGACATGGTACAAGCATATGCATTTGATCCCGTCTCTGACCCTGAAAGTGAAATATTGGATGAACTGGAGCAGGTTCAGCGGCTTGTTCGAGAGCTACTACCTTCCACAGGTGCTACCTGATTGCTGCTGACGATGCTCTGCTTTAGTGCTCTGGGAGCGGGGGAGGGAAGGCTGTGGAGAGAGGTGGGTGGTAATCAAAATTTAGGGGCGTTGCTGGGAGGTTAGGGCGTTCCTAGGAGGACCCTGGTGTTCAGTGCTCAACATGGCGGCCGCGAGAGTTTATAGATATTGCTCAAACATACATAAATTAACCTAAGAAACACTTTAGGCATGTTTTTAAGGAGGGAATGGCATAAGAATGTGATGAAAAGCTTTAAAAAGTGGATTTTACATGCCACTCCTCCTTTAAGTAAACTAATTCGTAGACAGACAGACAGAGGGAGAGAGATGTATTTGGAGGATCGGTCTCAAGAAGTATGGATCCTAAGAGTGACTGCTGCACATTGTTACCTGCTGTCCTGATTGGGAGAGCCACACCTGTGTTGCCATGATTACAAAAGGCTCCAATTATGCTATCACGTCTGTAAAAAGCTGAACTGCACATCTAAGTAAAATTGTGACTCTGAGAAAGGGTCCAAACAGCTAGCTGCTATTCGAAAACCGTAAATGTTATCGGATCTCCTGTTTTATACAAGTTCTTTGGTTGTACACTGCCGCTGAGAGAGAGAGAGAAGTTCTCCATCCATCCATCCATTTTCTTCCGCTTATCCGGGGTCGGGTCGCGGGGGCAGCAGCCTAAGCAAAGAGACCCAGACTTCCCTCTCCCCAGCCACTTGTTCCAGCTCCTCGGGAGGAACCCCAAGGCGCTCCCAGGCCAGCCGAGAAACATAGTCCCTCCAGCGTGTCCTGGGCCTTCCCCTGGGCCTCCTCCCGGTGGGACGTGCCTGAAACACCTCACCAGGGAGGCGTCCAGGAGGCATCCTGACCAGATGCCCGAGCCACCTCAACTGACTCCTCTCGATGTGGAGAAGCAGCGGCTCTACTCTGAGCCCCCTCCGGATGACTGAGCTTCTCACCCTATCTCTAAGGGAGAGCCCAGACACTCTGCGGAGGAAACTCATTTCAGCCGCTTGTATCCGTGATCTCGTTCTTTCGGTCACCACCCAGAGTTCGTGACCATAGATGAGGGTGGAACGTAGATCGACCGGTAAATCGAGAGCTTCGCCTTTTGGCTCAGCTCTCTCTTCACCACGACAGACCGGTAGAGCGCCCGCATAACTGCAGATGCCCCACCAATCCGTCTATCGATCTCCCGCTCCATTTTTCCCTCATTCGTGAACAAGACCCCCAGATACTTAAACTCCTCCACTTGGGGAAGGACCCCATCCCTGACCCGGAGGAGGCACCCCACCCTTTTCCGGCTCAAGACCATGGCCTCGGATTTGGAGGTGCTGATTCTCATCCCAGCCGCTTCACACTCGGCTGCGAACAGCTCCAGCGAAAGCTGTAGATCACGCTCCGATGAAGCCAACAGGACCACATCATCTGCAAAAAGCAGAGACCCGATCCTGAGGCCACCAAAACGGATCCCCGCAACGCCTTGGCTGCGCCTAGAAATCCTGTCCATAAAAGTTAGGAACAGGATCGGTGACAAAGGGCAACCTTGGCGGAGTCCAACTCTCACCGGAAACAAGCCCGACTTACTGCCGGCAATGCGAACCAAACTCTGGCACCGATCGTACAGGGACCTAACAGCCCGTATCAAGGGGCCCGGTACCCCATACTCCCGGAGCACCCCCCACAGGGCCCCCCGAGGGACACGGTCGAACGCCTTCTCCAAGTCCACAAAACACATGTAGACCGGTTGGGCGAACTCCCACGCACCCTCCAGGACCCTGCTGAGGGTGTAGAGCTGGTCCAGTGTTCCACGGCCAGGACGAAAACCGCATTGTTCCTCCTGGATCCGAGGTTCGACTATCCGTCGGACCCTCCTCTCCAGAACCCCTGAATAGACCTTACCAGGGAGGCTCAGAAGTGTGATCCCCCTGTAGTTGGAACACACCCTGTGGTCCCCCTTTTTAAAAAGGGGGACCACCACCCCGGTCTGCCAATCCAAGGGAACTGCCCCCGATGTCCACGCAATATTGCAGAGCCGCGTTAACCAATACAGCCCCACAACATCCAGAGCCTTGAGGAACTCCGGTCGAATCTCATCCACCCCCGGAGCCCTGCCACCGAGGAGCTTTTTAACGACCTCGGTGACCTCGGCACCAGAGATTGGAGAGCCCGACCCCAAGTCCCCAAACCCTGCTTCCAGATTGGAAGGCGTGCCGGTGGGATTGAGGAGGTCTTCGAAGTATTCCATCCACCGACCCAAAACGTCCCGCGTCGAGGTCAGCAGCACACCATCCCCACTGTAAACAGTGTTGGTGGCAGACCGCTTTCCCCCCCTGAGACGCCGGATGGTGGACCAGAATCGCTTCGAAGCCGTAAGGAAGTCGTTTTCCATGGTCTCTCCAAACTCCTCCCACGACCGAGTTTTTGCCTCAGCAACCATCCGAGCCGCATCCCGCTTGGCCTGTCGGTACCTATCAGCTGCTTCAGGTGTCCCACAAGCCAAAAAGACCCGGTAGGACTCCTTCTTCAGCCTGACAGCATCCCTTACCGCCGGTGTCCACCACCGGGTTCGGGGGTTGCCGCCGCGACAGGCACCGACCACCTTGCGGCCACAGCTTCGGTCAGCCGCCTCGGCAATGGAGGCGCGGAACATGGTCCACTTGGACTCGATGTCCCCCGCCTCCCCTGGGACGTGTTCAAAGTTCTGCCGGAGGTGTGAGTTAAAGCTCCTTCTGACAGGAGACTCTGCCAGACGTTCCCAGCAGACCCTTACAACACGTTTAGGCCTTCCAGGTCTGTCCGGCGTCCTCCCCCACCATCGGAGCCGACTCACCACCAGGTAGTGGTCAGTGGACAGCTCTGCCCCTCTCTTCACCCGAGTGTCCAAAACATGCGGCCGCAGATCAGATGAGACGACAACCAAGTCGATCATTGAGCTGCGGCCTAAGGTGTCCTGGTGCCAAGTGCACATATGGACACCTTTATGCTTGAACATGGTGTTTGTTATGGACAATCCATGACGAGCACAGAAGTCCAATAACAAGACACCACTCGGGTTTAGATCGGGGGGGCCATTCCGCTCAACCACACCTCTCCAGGTCTCACTGTCATTGCCCACGTGAGCGTTGAAGTCCCCCAGCAGAACAAGGGAGTCCCCAGGAGGAGCACTCTCCAGCACCCCTTCCAAAGACTCCAAGAAGGGTGGGTAATCTAATCTGCTGTTTGGCGCGTAAGCACAAACAACAGTCAGGACCCATCCCCCCACCCGAAGGCGGAGGGAGGCTACCCTCTCGTTCACCGGGGTAAACCCCAACGTACAGGCGCCGAGATGGGGGGCAACAAGTATGCCCACCCCAGCTCGGCGCCTCTCAGCGGGGGCAACCCCAGAGTGGAAGAGAGTCCAACCTCTCTCGAGGAGACGGGTTCCAGAGCCAGAGCCGTTGTACACTGCCGCTGAGAGAGAGAGAGAAGTTCTATGTTACATTTACTTCAGCAGTAGTGTAAAGCACTAAGCTGCTATTATCTTCTATGGGAAATCTGAAGGCTTTTATTTTGTAGAACTTGTTTGAATCTTATTTTGAAAGTCCAGCATGGATGTCAGTTAGGGCTGATTGAATCTCATTAGCTATATGTTGTGATATGGTAATCTACTGTTCTATCAAGCCTTAAATACATGTTTGAAGAGTGTTATGATGACCTTAAGTGACCTTAGCTTCTTCACAGAAATGCAGGTGCCCTGTAACAAGGCTGTCATCAGTTTGTGTTTGACATGTTTCAGCTGATGTCTCCCTTTCACTAAGCCAGTGGCTCCCAAACCATTTCTGCTGGGCCCCCTTTCGGTTTATAAGAAAATGTTCATGCCCCCCAGTGGAGTTATTACTTTTTTTCTTACAGTGTAGTATTATATAACATTGCTTTCAATACATTTTAATGCCTCTTACAATTGGTTGAAAACAAAGAACTCAGAGAAGAAAAAAAACTATTGTAAAGGTTGTTTTACCAAACTGAGGTCTTCAATGATCAACTTTTCTTTAGCTAGTGTGAGCCTGCTGTGATGTCACTTTATCTGTCAGGTGGAGATTCATGTGAATTTGGTTCATTGAACGTTGCTTTCAGAAATATGTCACTGTATGCAAGTTTCATTAAAAACTTGTTAGAGTAAAATCTGTAGCTAAGATCACTGCCCTTTTCCTCATCTGGCAGTTTAAAGACCCTGGACAGCTCCTTCCCACATGACAGTTATCAGGACTCGCTGTGAAACAGAGCAGCTGTCTGTCGGAGCCCATTTTCTCTCACAGTACCACACAAATCAGAGCTTTAACAGGTTGTGTTTTGATGTAGCTGACTTTGCTGAAGACAATCATCACATCATTCAGCTCGGGACTCGGCTGTTTAGACACCAGCGTGTCGCAATGTATAATGCAGTGCCTATATGTTCGTTGATACGTCAGAAATGCGCCTGCTGATGGTATTTTTGGACAGAGGAATAACCCATAGTTTGCTGGTCTTTGTTATGAAACATAGATGGAACCGTCTCAATAGTGCAGGGAAATATATAATCCTCTGCAGTTTTTCACACTGTCCGACTATATACAAAACTTTATATGAGCTCAGTTGATTATTTGCAGATGTTTGGTGTAACAAAACCAAGGCAAGATTTGCTTAGTCATATCTTCTACTCTTTGGCTTGGAAGGAAGTTGGTTTAGAAGCTTATTTGGTGATGTTTTATCTTCTGCTTTGCCTCGTCAAAAACCTGTCCATTATATTAGCATTTAATTTTTATCCCTTTATACCTCGCGCCCCCCTGCAATGACCCTGCACCCCCCACTTTGGGAACCACTGGACTAAGCAAAATTCTGACTCAAAGAAAGGGTCAGAACAGGTTGCCCCAGTTCGAAAACCGTACATTGTAAAGCGTTACTGAGAGTTATGTTTCATCTCCAATCATGGAAAAGTACAACTCTCTACCTCATTCACAGTCCAAGAACGAACGAGAGATGATTTGCATCAAGGCTCAGCCTCAGAAAATCCCAGAATACTCCACGTTAAAGTATAGGAGAATCATCTAGAATCTGGTTGGAGTAGTTCGACATCTGTGTGCTCGGGAGAGCTTTTACAAAAAACGTTGAGCCATAGGGAAATTCGGAAAAGATCGCGTGAATGTCAATGGATGCAGCATTCACATGACTGAAGATCATGTCAGTCGAGCAACATATGAATTTAAAATAGCTGTAATTAAACCTTTACTCAAGAAACCTTCCCTTGATCAAGATGACTTAGTGAATTACAGACCTATATCTAACCTTCCTTTCTTATCCAAAGTCCTTGAGAAAATTGTTGCTAATCAAGTCTGTGAGCATTTAAACAATAACGAGCTGTTTGAAGAGTTTCAGTCAGGTTTTAGAGCTCATCATAGCACTGAAACAGCACTGGTGAAGGTTACTAATGATATTCTCATGGCCTCAGATAATGGACTGGTGTCTGTTCTGGTTTTGTTAGATCTCAGTGTTGCTTTTGAAACAGTCGATCATAATATTCTCTTAGAAAGGCTTGAACATGTTGCAGGGATCAAAGGAACAGCACTAGGCTGGTTTAAATCATATTTCTCTGACAGATTCCAATTTGTTTATCTAAATGATAAATCTTCTTCACTCTCAAGGGTTACTTGTGGAGTTCCACAGGGTTCTGTGCTTGGACCAATTCTTTTCACCATATATATGCTCCCAATTGGTAGAATCATTAGACAGCATGGGATAAATTTCCACAGCTATGCAGACGATACACAACTATATTTTTCCATAAATCCTGATTAACCCAGTCAGTTAGGTAGATTACAGGCATGTCTAGAAGACATAAAAACATGGATGAATCTAAACTTTTTTCTTTTAAATTCTGACAAGACAGAAGTTGCTGTCTTTGGACCAGAAGTTCTTAAACAGAAACTGATTAGTCAATCACTTCATCTGGATGGCATTAAATTGGCCCCCAGTAATAACGTAAAGAACCTCGGCGTTATTTTTGACCAAGACTTGACATTTAAATCCCATAATAAACAGGTCTCTAGGATTTCCTTCTTTCACCTCCGGAATATTGCTAAAATTAGAAACATCCTGTCCAGGAGTGATGCTGAGAAACTAGTCCATGCATTTGTTACCTCAAGGCTGGACTACTGTAATTCTTTACTATCAGGTAGTCCACAAAATGCCATTAAAAGCCTTCAGTTGATCCAAAATGCGGCAGCAAGAGTTCTGATGAATATTAAAAAGAGAGATCACATTTCTCCTGTTTGAGCTTCCCTTCATTGGCTCCCTGTTAAATCCAGAATAGAATTTAAGATCCTTCTTCTTACATATCAAATCAAATCAAACTTTATTTATAAAGCGCTTTTCATACAAGAAGTTGTATCACAAAGTGCTTTACAGATTAAAATGACCCCACATAAAACCACCTTCCCTTCCCTCCCCCACAGATTTAAAAGCGTGGTCACAGTTATACCCCCCTCCCCCCAACCCAACTCCCATGCACACACACAGTTAAAAGAAAAAGTAAAAAAGGACATTGGGCCGAGTGCAGATGAACCATGCAAGGAAATGCCATCAGAGGAGCCATCTGCCCCGGCAGCGGTAGACCAACAGCAGCAGCCGAGGCACCGACACAGGGCACCCAGTGGAGGCAAGGCCAAGACCCCCACCTCCACCCAAGCTCCACCTGGAGAGCACCCAGGCAGCCACAGCCGACCACCGCTCCCGGGGCAGAGGGCTCCCACAGAGGAAACACTGGAACGGGGATTAAGATAAATTAAAGTATAAAATAAACAGTAAAATAATGTGCTAAGATTAAATAGTAAAACTGATAAAAATATAATCATATAAAACATGCAGAGCAATTAAACAAACAGTAATAAATAATAATCAGTTAAAAGCTAAGCTAAAAAGGTGAGTCTTGAGCCTGCTCTTAAAAACATGAACGTTCTCTGCAGCCCTGAGGTTCTCTGGCAGCCTGTTCCAGAGGTGAGGGCCATAAAACTGGAAAGACGCCTCACCATGCTTGTGTGTCCTGACTTTTGGGGTGACAAGGAGACGGCTGCCAGAGGAGCGCAGAGACCGCGAAGGTTTATATGGTAAAAGCAGTTCAGAGAGATATGAAGGCCCAAGACCATTAAGACACTTAAAAACCATTAAAAGAACCTTAAAGTCGATCCTGAGCCAATGCAATGATTTTAATTATAAATATAAAGCCCTTAATAATCTAGCTCCATCATACATCAGAGATCTAATTGTTCCATATGTTCCCAACAGAGCCCTTCGCTCTCAGACTGCAGGTTTACTTGTAGTTCCTAGGATTTGTAAAAGTAGAATGGGAGGCAGATCTTTTAGTTATCAGGCTCCTCTCCTGTGGAACCAGCTCCCAGCTTTAGTCCGTGAGGCAGACACTCTGTTTACTTTTAAGGCCAGGCTTAAAACTTTCCTTTTTGATAAAGCTTATAGTTAGAGTGGCTAAGGTCATCCTGAGCTATCTCTGTAGTTATGCTGCTATAGGCTTAGACTGCTGGAGGACAGACTTACCAATTTTCTTCACTCTGCTACTTTTCTCTCCTACTACTCTCCAGTTGTATTACAGTACATTCTGCTATTTCGACTGTTAACTTTGTTTTCTCTCAGTGTTTTTCTCTCCATAGAAGATGTACCTGGTCTGATATCCTGCTTGGCTGCAATGCCCTGTTGGACGGGGGGCATCGACTGGGATGATCCTCCCAGTAACTGAACATCCACTGTGTCCTGTTATCAACTTTTTACTTTCTGTAACATAGAAAGTTCTCTTATATCAGATCTTCTGTTCCTTCTGTATCTCTGCTCTGTCTTCTCAAACCCCCAGACGGTCGTGGCAGATGGCCGCTCCTACTGAGCCTGGTTCTGTTGGAGGTTTCTTCCTGTTAAAGGGGAGTTTTTCCTCTCCACCGTCTCTACATGCTTGCTCAGTATGAGGGATTGCTGAAGGATTGCTGTGGTTGGAAAGTCTGCTCAACCTCACGCCAATGACTGACACAATCTGCTGGGATTCCTTAAATAGGAAACTTTTTAACTGATTGGAATGTTTGTATAAATGTATTGAAATGACTTCTTGTTAAGTGCCTTGAGATGACATCTGTTGTGAATTGGCGCTATATAAATAAACTGAATTGAATTGAATATGTGACTGTGACGGCGAGATAAAAAAAATCATTTGGCTTCCAACTTTGAGCAACTCCATTAATTTTTGGGGCATTTTTGAGGGCTAATAACGTCGCCATGGTCACTCCATTTGCCAATAAAAGTAATAGCCCGCATTTCGAGAATGAGCCGAACAGTTTGATATATATATTGTGGTGGTGCATGCTACGGTACGACCCACATTAAGGGAGACAGATAAAAAAGAAATAAACTACAACAAAGAGTTCAGTTTAGAGTTGTAGAATAATAGGTGCCCGCCATGCATTGCATGGGAGGCCTCTCTGCATTGCTTTGGCAGGCCCCAAATACATTTTCTGCACTGCAGTAATATTTAGCCCGTACCTGGTAGCTGAAAAGCTGAGTGGAGCTACGCAGGTCTCCTCCACTGACTTTCACAGACACAGGGCCTTTCTTCACTTTGCTGCTTCTGGTCCTGCACACAATCCTGGAGGACAGACATCACACAACAGATAAATGTTTTTAGTTGAAGAACTTCAGGTGTGATTCACAGAGCAGCAGTCGGGATGTACAGCACCTGGAGGAGACCTCATACAGGTCCAGGACGACAGCACATGGTACTCCAGCTACTGTCACAGAGTGGAGGATGTCTTCAGCCTTCTGGCCCAAATTGGACCCTAAAATAGTCACCAAGGTGCCTCCCTCCAGCAGGCCAGAGAGTGGCTCAATCTAAAGAAAGCATGGTGTAAATGGTATGAAGCCCACCACATTCACTATGTGAGCTCTAATCTGTAGACAAATTATAGTTTTCAATGACAGATTTAGGTTTTGTTGAGTTTTGTTGCGATATAGAGTCCAAAAACAAGACTGGGTTCAGTTTGTATATTCCAGAGCATAAAGATGATACAGAGGCTATGTTAGGAAGTAGCTTGTCTGATACCCAGGGTGGAGCCATAGCTCTACCTGGAAGAGACTAAAGGTGGAACTCACTGAGTGAATGACAGGAGCGGGACACGTCTGCTGGACTTGTTCACTGCAGGAGTCTGAATACAAGCATCTGGCAACAGGACCACCGCACCACACACAGCCATACCTCTGGTCAGCTGTGTGGCAGCGGCTGCAGTCCAACCGGCCCACAGAGCAGTTGTACAGGGTCACTGATGGCAGAGGAATAAAAGAGGAACACAGCGACATTCAGACAGAGTTACTGCTGTAGAAGTTACTGGACATGGGTCGGTTAGAGGTTCTCAGGTAATAATCACCTCAGGTTAACATGGCAGAGGTTAGAACATTCAAATTCAAATTCAAATTCAAAATTACTTTATTAATCCCAAAGGGAAATTAAATAAATATCAGATCCTTGTTCTTATTTAAAACAGAAAACCAACAAACATTCCTACATTTGTCTCTTTTGTAAGTAAGAAATGTAGTTTGTTTCAGCCAGCTGAGTGGCATAATGCAGCAACTTCATGCGCCATACAGCCAAAGAAAAGTCTTCTCACTAAAACTTACTCTCCCATCACATTAAAATGACTTAAACCAGAACAAACAACATGATTTAACCTTCACATAGATAACTCTGCTCTGCTCCAACTAGGCATGGGAACAGGTTGATCTCACCGTAGAGATGAGGAGAGCTGTCCACATGAAACGTGTTCCTCCTCTTCACATACACCATGGCATTGTATTCTTCCACTGGAGCCAGGTACGTGTACTGAACAAACAGCAAGGATTGGTTGTCAAAGGAAGGACTTCACCGATGATTCTGACACTCAATTTAATTCTTTCTGCCTCCCAAGTAAGGCTCACTGAGCATTCTCCAGGGGAACATCAGTTTAACCCACCGCTCTGACTCACAGTGCATCACCTAGATTCTTTACCAACATTAGAGCCTTTCCCAACTGCAAAGGAAGATGGATCCAAATTAGACTTAGTCTACAATATTATACGGTGATTGCCACATTTTGGACTATTTTTACAAATAACACTACTGTCTACATCTGAGTGCATAGCTAATATTTATCCTGTCAACAGAAAATTCTACCTGAGTAGTGAATCTCTGCAGCTCCTCTGTGTTGGGAAAAGCTGCTCTACAAACTGGGACAGTCAATACTCACACCTTATATTATGTAAGAACACAGAAACAATTATTTGTTTTCTGTTTTAAACACTACGGAGGCCCTGAAAGGCAAGTAAGGAAAATATGTTATTCACAACAAACTGTATATAAGATTATTTTTGTTTCATTAATGGAAAATACATTTTCATTTCAATCTGGTAATATAGAAAAGTAAAAATCAAACCATTGTATTTTCTGAGCTTGATTCATTTAGCCTTACTAAAATGGATATCAAAGACTTTCAAGCATCTTTCTTTCTTTCTTTCTTTCTTTCTTTCTTTCTTTCTTTCTTTCTTTCTTTCTTTCTTTCTTTCTTTCTTTCTTTCTTTCTTTCTTTCTTTCTTTCTTTCTTTCTTTCTGAGTAATTTTAGCTGCTTATAAAGACTTCAAAGATTGTCAAACACTGTGAGGTTTGCCTTTCACTGCTCTGTGGGTTTTCTTTCTTCATTAGAAATTAAACATAGAAGTATTTAAGAAAGATAACTTGCATTTACTCCAAATGAAAATGTTACTTCAGAATCACCAGATTTTTTTCTGTTTAATCATAGCGCTGCCATTAACAAAGGAAATATTACATGAATAAAAAAGAAAAAATGGAAATGGATTTTGTCCCAGATTGTTTTCTACACAAACTCCAGAGAAAACCTGACACCAAATTCCCTTTCAGGGGTTGAACCCAAATCTAACAAGTGTTTTCCACAGAGTCCCAATCATGCTTATATAGAAGTGAATCCATACCATAATTCAAATTAAAACATTAGCAGAAATGCTTTTTAATTTTCAGAATACAACAGCGTTTTTGCCACATAAATAAAATTAATAAGAAATCATTCAAACTGCTTTTTAATTTTCTTCTTAAAAATGGCTCATTCTGTGAATGAATAAAAACAATAAAGAAAAGGATATTCCCTTTTCATTTTCATGTCCGCCCTGGACAAGAAAACAAAAAAAGGGGCGCAAAATGTGCTCCATAATTCAAATTGAGTTGGCAATCCCAAGGGTCACAGAAAAGTGACATCAGCGTTTGCTTTTCTTCTTCTGGGTTGGCTGGCATATCAGCTGCATTATTTGGCCTTTTATACCCTTTTCATATCTGTGTTAACTAAAAATTAGGGTGACCAAATGTCCTCATTTCCCCGGACATATCCACTTTTCAGGTGTTGTCCGGGGCATCTGAGGGGATTTCATAGATCGATGAAAATGTCTGAGTTTTCATCACTTTCAGGGGACCAATGAGCATAGGCCTACATAAGGTGAATGTTGCGATGAGTCGAATACAACAGCCTTTCTCTCATCTGATGTTGTCCTTGAGCTGCTGTCTAGTGGCTGGTTCTGATCCGTTCATACAGTGGGGTAAAAAAGTACTTAGTCAGCCACCAATTGTGAAAGTTCTCCACTTTAAAAATATAAGAGAGGCCTGTAATTTTCATCATAGGTATACCTCAACTATGAGAGACAAAATGAGAAAATAAAATCCAGAAAATCACATGGTCTGATTTTTAAAGAATTTATTTGCAAATTTTGGTGGAAAATAAATATTTAGTTAATAACAAAAGTTCATCTTAATACTTTGTTATATAACCGTTGTTGGCAATGACAGTGGTCAAACGCTTTCTGTAGATCTTCCTTTTCACACACTGTTGCTGCTATTTTGGCCCATTCCTCCATGCAGATCTTCTCTAGAGCTGGGATGTTTTGGGGCTGTCGCTAGGCAACACGGACTTTCAACTCCCTCCAAAGATTTTCTATGGGGTTGAGATCTGGAGACTGGCTAGGTCACTCCAGGACCTTGAAATGCTTCTTACGAAGCCGTTCCTTTGTTACCCGGGCGATGTGTTTGGGATCATTGTCCCAGCGACGTTTCATCTTCAGTGCCCTTGCTGATGGAAGGAGGTTTTCACTCAAAATCTCACGATACATGGCCCCATTCATTCCTTCCATTACACGGATAAGACTTCCTGGTCCTTTTGCAGAAAAGCAGCCCCACAGCATAATGCTTCCACCCCCATGCTTCACAGTAGGTGTGGTGTTCTTTGGATGCAACTTAGCATTCTTTCTCCTCCAAACATGACAAGTAGAGTTTTTACCAAAAAGTTATATTTTGGTTTCATTTGACTATATGATATTCTCCCAATCCTCTTCTGGATCATCCAAATGCTCTCTAGCAAACTGATGTAGTGTGTCACTGATGGTAGCAATTGTTACTTTGGTCCCAGCTCTCTGCAGGTCATTCACTCGGTCCCCCCTTGTGGTTCTGGGATTTTTGCTCACCGTTCTTGTCATCATTTTGACCCCACAGGGTGAGATCTTGCGTGTAGCCCCAGATCGAGCGAGATCATCAGTGATCTTGTATGTCTTCCATTTTCTAATCATTGCTCCCACAGTTGATTTCTTCACACCAAGCTGCTTTCCTATTGCAGATTCAGTCTTCCCAGCCTGGTGCAGGTCTACAAGTTTGGTTTCTGGTGTCCTTTGACAGCTTTAGTCTTGGCCATAGTGGAGTTTGGAGTGTGACTGTTTGAGGTTGTGGACAGGTGTCTTTTATACAGATAATGAGTTCAAACAGGAGCCATTAATACAGGTAACGAGTGGAGGACAGAGGAGCCTCTTATAGAAGAAGTTACAGGTCTGTGAGAGCCAGAAATCTTGCTTGTTTGTAGGTGACCAAATACTTATTTTCCACCATAATTTGCAAATAATTTTTTTACAAATCAGACCATGTGGTTTTCTGGATTTTTCCCCCTCATTTTGTCCCTCATAGTTGAGGTATACCTATGATGAAAATTACAGACCTCTCTCATCTTTTAAAGTGGGAGAACGTGAACAACTGGTGGCCAACTACTTTGTTACCCCACTGTAAATGGAACAGACAGCGGGCTGGGCTGCGCAGCGATGCGCCGCACTGTGTTGCACCTCATTGCTCGCTACTTCCACATACTTCCACTTAGAAACACCATTCAAATCTTAAAATGTAGTCATACTCTTCAGCTATTAGTGTACGTCTCAGCTTCTTCCTAACTTGTACCATTTTCATTTTTCAATCCTTCTTCAAGTTTTTGGTCCCGAAATGATCAGGGGTCTCATTTATAAACGTTGCGTAAGCACAAAACGGGGCCTGAAACTGCCGTACGCCACTTTCAAAGCAAACGTTGTGATTTATAAAAAACAGACTTGACTGGAAAATGTGCGCACCTGTACGCCAGCTCGGACCCGTGCGTACGGACATTTTGGAGACGGGGGGAATCGACGACGCAGTTGGTGAGGTGGTGAACTGTAGCCAGACTGCATATTACTCCTCTCACACATATCATTTCATCTCACACCAAACATTAATTATGGAGTCATGTTATTATAAACATCCAAACCAGCAATGATATCTATATTGTAGCTTTGCAGTGAGCTATAGCTCTTCTAAAAACATTTTTCAATATTAAAATAAATACATAAAATTTATCTCAAAACCTTAAACTCAGATAAAAGGGCCGGGACTGTATGGCAATTAATACATGGAATCATCTGTACCATATATCATTGATTGGCACGTTCATTGTGCCAAGGAAGGAAGCAATTAGTCTTATTGCTGCCAATAGAAAAACCCCGACTACTTTCAAGCGTAATATTTGAGATGGATGCACTGGCGTTGCTAGAAGATTTTGCAAATGGAAGGATTAGGAGAGAACGCGTGTTCAGGGATCATGCGGACCTCCTTGCCCATGATGATGACTGGCTAATAAGCAGATTCAGATTCCCTAGAGCTGTGCTCTTGGATCTCTGTGCTGAATTGGGCCCGGTTTTGGAGAGACCGTCCAGGCGGAACCGTGCCATTCCGGTCCAGCTGCAGCTGCTCAACACTCTGGGGTTTCTTGCAACTGGTTGTTACCAGCGGGAATTAGCCGACAGGTATGTGTCTGAGTGACATGATTCTTACTATTCTGCCCAAACTCCCTTTTTGGAAATAATGCCTTCAAATATGTTATATTTATTTACTAGGTCTGGGATGTCACAGCCGTCCCTGAGCGCAATAATGCCTGCAGTCTTGGATGGGATCATTAAAATGAGCAGGCGATACATCACGTTTCCATATACTGTGGGGGAGCAGGCCGAAATTAAGATGCAATCTGCAGCAATGTCCGGTTTCCCAAACATAATCGGCGCAATTGACTGCATCCATATTGCTATAAGGGCTCCGTCCGAGGATGAATTTGTTTTCGTCAATCGGAAACATGTACACAGTATTAATGTGCAAATCATATGTGATTCACACATGATGATCACTAATATGGTGGCACGATGGCCTGGGTCAACACACGACTCCTTTATCTTGACACACAGCAGTGTAGGGAACAGACTGCAGGCAGGCGCTGTGCGTGATGGCTGGCTGCTCGGTAAGTCCTCACCGTCATTAGAAATGCTGCTTGTTGACGCCTGAATTAAACGTGTTTCACTTGCAGGTGATAGTGGCTACCCTCTCAGGAGCTGGCTTCTGACCCCGTTCCTAGACCCACAGACAGCAGAGGAAATGCGCTACAACTCCTGTCACACGCGTGCGCGCTCAGTCGTGGAGCGTGCCATAGGTCTGTTAAAATGTAGGTGGCGGTCATTGGATGCCTCGGGTGGCAGACTATTATACCGCCCTACAAAGGTCTGCAAGATCGTGAGGACATGTGGAATTCTTCATAACATGGCACTGAGAATTGGAATTCCCCTCCCTCCTGGCCTACCCCCTCCCCAGCATGAGAACCCCGACCCACAGCCGCCTCCTCCTCGACAGGAAGCCTTCACCCAGGGAGCAAGGATCCGCCAGGATGTAATGCGGCGTTTGAGATAACAACGACAAGGTTCTTTTATTAAAATGTTTTATTGTATCATTTAAGGTACCAATGGCTGTCACTATGTCGCACAGCACACTCTTTATTTCCTTTAACTCATTTGTCTCAGAATTGATGGCGCTGATGGTGTCTCTCTGTGTCTGCATCACAGCTTCAGTCAGAACCCGACCACTGCTGGATGCACCACGGGCACCGGCAGCACTGGTGCTGGGGGCAGCCGGACGCTGGGCAACCTCATCTTCCTCAGCCTCCTCATCCTCGCCACCTACCGACTCTGGAAGAGCTGAAAAGACACGGCATATTAGTCTGTCTCCTTAAAATATGCTCAAATTTGTTAACGTAGCCAAGTAATAAAATATATCCAAAAGGTGCTTTACCGGGTTCATCTGTCGTCTCTGCCAGGTCGGTGTCGCCCTCCTTCTCTGACACAATACCGTACACGCTTGATGTTCCCATGATACTTGCCATCTTCCTGTCCAGTGGTGTCAGCTCGGGTGTACACGTACCCCCTCCAGTAGCAGACCCAGTCTGGCGGTGGGAGGCAAGTTCTTTTTTGCCTCGACTTTGAGGTCCGACCACTTTTTTTTTATTTCGGGTACCGTCCTGTCAGTTGCACTGACAGTCTGCACTGCAGACGCCACATGCTGCCACTCGCAGTTCTTCCTTTTATTTGTGGCACCACTGCTGTGTCCAGCAAATAAAATGTCTCTTCTAGCCTCTACTTCACCCACTAGCACTTCAATCTCCATCTCCGTACAGTTTCTCTTATTGTTTTTTTTTTTTGTTGTTGCCATATTTCCCCTCTTCTTCATATGCATCAATATTCATGTCCTGCTTTGCATTGACCTTTTATAGCCGGATTTGGGCGTGTTCAGGGCGGGATATGAGCCAAATTCACGTGCGCAAACTTCCAAGAAGGCTGTGATTTATAAAGGGGAAATTGCTTACACCTGTGCGTAGGCATGGTTTTATAAATCAGAAATCTTTTTGGCGTACGCAAACTTTTTGTTTTGGTCGTACGTACACTTTTAGTAGGGATTCTACGCAATGTTTTATCAATGAGACCCCAGATATTTCACTCTTTCTGCACATATTATATATCAAAACGTAGGTTTCCAATTTTTGGCTCAGATTCAAAAATGCCAAAATCATGCTCATTTTTACAAAATCACTGCTCCTAGACAGATTAAGGTACACACACGAAACGAACCATGATTCTTCATCAAAGCCTGCTGATACTTACAGTGAAAGAATAATTTCGATAGGCCTTATATTTTCCGAGTAAGAGGATGTAGTTCGGGACCAAGGAAGGACAGATTAATGTTTCCATCAAATTTATCAACATATTCGACGTCATTTTACGGCTGCAATATTATATTTTCAACAAATTGAGTGGTTTGAGAGCGTTCCCCTATCCGTTCCGATAAAAACGGTACATTGGGGACGTCGATACGCCTTACGGTTCTTAAGTTATTAAGAGTAGTTCGGAAGCTGCTTTACCTGTTAAAATGGCTGAGATATTAGGAGACACAAGTGAGGTGCTCGCTTAGACTGTCTCCCCCAGTCACAGCCTGCATGTGATTGGTCGAAAAATGGCAGTCCTTTTCATGGCTTTAGGTGGAGCTCCCTCTTGTGGTAGAAAAGAGAATTACTATACATTATGGCCTCCACTGTAAAACTGACGTTTCAGGGTTATTGTAAGATATCTCAAACAACTTGTAGATTTAATACAAATCAGTTCACCAGTACTTTTGATTACTCTATAAAATATGATGATTGAGATACAGTTAACCAACATGTTAGTGTTTGCCAACATGCTATCTGTGGCATTTTATCAAACATTAGCATTTCAGCTAATTTTAGCAATTAGTTGGTTTTTGGGTAGATTTTAACATACTGAATGGGGTGAGTTATTGTTAACCAATATATTAATGTTTGCCAACATGCTACCAATACCTGTTTTACTAACCAGTGCAATTTAGCTCATTCAAGCTAACAATGGGATTTTAGATCATTTTGACTTAACTGCTAAAATTACCATAATGAATGGATTGAGTTACTATTAACCAACATGTTAGTGTTGCCAACATGGTATCTCTAGCATTTAAGCTAAAATTAACATTTAAGCTAACATTAGCATTTTAGCTAATGTTAGCTAATATTTTCATTTCAGGAAGATTTTAACATACTGAATGGATTAAGTTCATGGTAACGAACATGATGGTGTTTGCCAACCTGCTACCACTAGCATTTAAGCTAACACTAGTATGTCAGTTAGTATCAAAGTTTAGGCCAATTTTGACTTAACAGCTAAGTTTACCTTGCTAAATGGATTATGTTAATGTTTAGCGCCATGTTTGTGTTTGCCAACGTAATACCACTAGCATTTTAGCTAACATTTGCATTTCAGCTCATTTTAGCTAACACTTCCCTTTAAGCTCATTTTTAATATACTGAATGGATTGAATTATTGTCAACCAACATGTCTGTGTTTGCCAACATGCTATCACTAGCATTTTAGCTAATTTCAGTGATATTGGTATTAAACTTTTTAATTTACTGAATAGATTAAGTTTTTTTAACCAACATGTTGGTGCTTACTAACGTGGATAACATTTTGAATTTAGCTGATTTTAGGTAACACTGGCATTTTAGCTAATTGTAACAGTTTTTCTATGTGTTAGGGTTGGCAAACTAGTTTTCTTTTTTCAGCTGATTCCTTATTGCTGCATTGAGATAAGAAGACGGCACCAATGGGGGGCAGCTAAGTGGTGTCCTTTGGCTCAGTAACTTTTCTTGTAGCTAACAGCAATTATTTAACACAAAAACACGCCAGCCAACCCAGAAGAAGAGCTAACGCTGATGTCACTCTTCTGCGCCACTTCGGATTGCCAACTCAGTTTGAATTATGGAACACTTTTTGCGGGGCGGAAATCAAAACGAAAAAGGAATGTCCTTTTCTATATTATTTTCATTAATTCACAGAATGAGCCATTTACAAGAAGATAATGAAAAAGCAGTTTGGATGATTTTTTTATTAATTTTATTTATAAGGCAAAATGCTGTTGTATTCTGAAAATGAAAAAGTATTCCTGCTCATGCATGTTAATTTTCCAAAATGACATTTTAAATTGAATGTTGTAACTATTTTGTGTTATATTTGAAAATTAAATCTTAAATATATCTATCATTTTCAATAAGTCACAGAATGAGCAATGTTGAAGAAAAAAATTAAAAAGCAGTTTGAAAGATTTCTTATTCATTTTAGTCTAAGATTTGGGGCAAATTTGGCAGTTGCATAGTAAAAATGAAAATAATGTTTCTGCTAATGCCTTTTAATTTGACTTATGGTACAGATTTGCTTTCATCTGCTTGTGGCTCCTACAGCTTAACGAAAGGCATCATTTAACAGAACTAGCTTATCTTCCTAAACCCTGCTGCACATAGACAACAGTTAGTGAAATGGATTTCTCTTGACCAAACCTTGTGAAGCTGACAGGTGATGTAAAAGGTGGATGGATTCATATCATCAGGTTCCACAAAGGCATCCACCACCACGGTCTGGCCCTCAATAACCAGCACACACTCATAGTCCAGCTCTGCATCCTGAACACACACACACACACACACACACACACACACAAGTTGAACAAACATCTGGGACAAGCTAAAGAGCTTCTTGATTGCATTGATTGATTCTGAGAGTGTGGACGCAGTGGACCTGATAGAGGTGGAGGTTGCGTGCCAATAGAGTGATCTTCCTCTCCACTTTAACAGGCAGCAGGGAGGATCCACGGACCTTCTCTACACAGGGACATGCCGAGGAGCCCCAGCTGATGTAGGGACCCTCATCACCCTGCGGTTCAACACATTTACACAACATAACCATCCTTTAGGTTTTATCCTCCCACAGCATTGTTTTCCAGTGATGGTGAGGACGAGTGCTTTCAATAATCTGCTTTCAGCAGCAAGCAGATTATTGAAAGCACTTGTCCTATTGTATTCATATATCTATTTGTGGGTTGTATTTGTGTAGTTCTCAGTCTGCATTGTTTGATTTGTTTTGTCGTTTCTTTTCCCCTCTCTGCCATCCTGCTGGTGTGGAGGGAGACTGGGATGTTTTCTTTGTTCCCTTTCCTTTCCCTTTTCTTGTATCTTTAGCTCACCTCACCCTCTCCCTCTTAACCTTTTTCCTACTTCTCTTCATCTACTTTCTTTCTTCCCATTTATGTTCCTTCTCCGTGTCCCTGGCGCGTCGAAAAAAAAAAAACACAGTAATTTCTAATAAAGATTTCTTACACAAGTGGAGTACTATAGCAATAGCTGTAGAGCTCCACTTGTGAAAGTAAATCTGTTGGGCTTCTACTTGGTACTCTGACACCAATTCTGAGCTCCACACTGCCAGACAGGACACGTGTTTAAAAACAAAAAATAATAATAGTAATCTGCTTTCAGACAAACTCTACATTTTACCTGAGGTCAAAGTTTGGCAGGTGACAAATGTGTCCATTTCTTAGCTTAAAGTCAGGGAACAGAGCAGCCAGTAACAAGAAGAACAGGACTTGGTCAATGTGGGAGGAACTGTAGCTGAGATAAAAGCCTCCTCAGTGGACCGGCTGTCTGAGCCCCATTATGGGGATGATTAGACTGATCTTCCTCCTCTTGTATCCTAAAAGCATCCTGATCTCCAGAGAACTGTTCCTTTGTTTTTCTTTTCTAACAATGATTTGTTAAGCTAACTGTGCTAACTGTTAACATAAAACGCTGAAACCAGTTTAAAATGTAAACTTAGTAATTAAATATAATAGTCAAACCCTGTTTTACAGTGACCGTACTACTTCAGAAAGGCGTTTAGAGCTGATCCTAACATCTAGTGAACAGCTGGGATTCTTCGGATGTCCTCTAGTAACACAGACAAGAAGAGCAGCAACAGAAGCAAAGACTACAGTTTCCAATTCCAATTCCAGTCAGTTGTTGGGAGCAATGGGAAGGAAGCAGTAGAAGAAGCAGGTTAAGGAGGCACAGGGGGTAGACAGCGTCTGAACTCACCGGTAGGAAGGCATCAGCTGGATCATACTGGTAATCCAGATCAGGATCTGAGTCTGCTTCCCTCAGGTGTGCGTATGATGGGGGGTCATGGTCTTCCCCATCACCTGAGAGAACTGTAGGAGCTGAAAGTGTAGTTGTGTCTTCTTCTGCCAGTGAAGCACCCTCAGGCAGTGTGTCTGACCTTGTAGTCAGGTCGGTGGCGAGGCCTTCTGCTTTGCTCAGAATGGGGATCTGGGTCAGTTTAAGGGAAGGTTCAGTGACGGCTGGTTCTCCATAAGAGACGGGTTTGGGCAGGGGATGATCAGGTGAGGTCATGTTCAGAGTATCCTCAGCTTCCTGGTTCTCACTAGAGGGCGACTCCCTCACTACTTCCAGCGTGGAGGCATCTGAGATGATCAGAGGCATCACAGGTTCCTGATCTCCACTAAGACCATCAGCTCCAGTGATGGGCAGCAACTCTGCTGCTGCTGCCACGGCAACACTCGGAGTTACTGCAACTTCTTCAGACTTACTTGCTGTGACAATGACCAGCTTACTCTCAGCAGAGTCACTTTCACTCCTGCTGGGAGGGTCTGGGGGCGGAGCTGAGCTGGAAGGGTGTGGGAGGAGAGCAGGAGGCCAGCTGGTCGCTCCTGGTCTGTGTGGGGGGGAGGTGGCTAACTCTCGACTTGTTACTATGGTAACAGGAACAAAGCTTGTTGTAGTGGCAGTAGTAGTTGTTGATGATGTTATGAAAAGAATTGTAGGGGTTGTCATGGTGAGTGTTGTTGCTGCAGCCGCTGTGGTGGCAGAGGTTGAGATGACTTTTATAGTGTTGGTGGTGGGAGGAGGAGATGTGGGGAGTTTAAACTGAAGAGCGAAGGAGAAGGGAAACACATGAGGGGAGGGTGAGACAAATCAAAAACGTACAGAAAAATGGAGAACAGAACTCAATATATTGTGTTAAACGCATGCACAGACACATTAGCAGGTTCACACATGAGTCCGACTGGAACTGGAATATGAAGCAAAGGACTAATGTTCAAGTTAGCTGGTTGGACTTAAGAGGATCTGCAGCTGTGATGCAATGAGCTGCAGCTATATTACTGTAATATGGTGCCAAACAAAGAGAAAAATGCTTGGGTTATAAAATGAAACATCATTTTTACAACTTAAGGGGACCTTCTGAAGCTTTAAGGTGGAATGTTGTTGGCTGTGAGAACAGTCAGTCTGGCTGTCAGACCTTTACTCTACAGTAACTCACATGTTGGTTGTAGATGATCACTCCTTCCTCACACATGGCTTTGTGGGTACAGGAGTGCTGGTGAACGCACCAGTTACAGCCCCACTTGCTCAGCACACATCCACGGCAGCTGCACACACACAAAACTTCCTTCACTATATTTGGAATATTTTTGATTTGTGTTGCTATGCATTGTTTTGTGATTGACTAGTCATGTGTTGGTGTTGTTAAATAAACATTAAAAGGTAATACACTGGCCCACCATGGCCTGTATGGACGCTGAACACACAGAACTCCACAGCTGAAGAAAAAGCAGTGTGTTTAAAGTTGTCAGGGCAAAATACCAGGAGGATATATCCTCTGGTTGGTTGGGACGTTTTGGATGCCATAACACACACCATGTTTGGAGGTCAAAAGGCACTACTTCCCCCCCCCCCCCCCCAAAAAAAAAAAAACACCATCCAGGCAGGGAAGTCTGGATGTTTATCAGCATACATGACAGACAGAAGAATGAATGGACAACTGTATCAAGAGATTCTAAATAAAAACCTGCTGTTATTAACTAAGATTATGAAGATGAAGCAAATACAAGTCAAGTTTATTTCTAGAGCACATTTCAGCAACAACATGATAAAAACATGACAATAAACCGAAAAGAAACATTACATTCCAGTGGCAAAATAAAGAGAAGTAGTAAAAAGTTGTAATCCAGACTAAATTACATACAGGATATGTCTTGAAACCTTCAGTACCAAAAGGTTCTTTGACCAGGTATTGAATACTTTACAATAACATGTTCAGTAGTTACTCCCTGTGCCAATATACATAATGTCACATCATCCAAATATTGACTGAATTTGTAGTGATTTCTTTGTGTTGATTACTTGAGCTGTCATCGACATTTGGTCTGGACTTCATGTTAGAGGGTCCATTAGAAATATGTTTACATTGAAAAACATTGGCATGCCTAATATTAATTAAAAAGCAATAAAGTCAAATAAAAGCAGGATTAAATGTGAAGAGCTGGAATGAAGAAAGGAGATCAGAAGAAGAAAGAAGACACGAATGCTTATGAATAACTCACGGAGTGCTCCCAGACTGCTGCTTCACTGCCATACAGTCATAAAAGGTGAAATCCCTCGAAGAGACCGTGACGTCCCCAAACCGTACAGACAAGCTGAGAGTGATGAAATCTGATGGCAGAACACAGACAGAGAGACAGAGAGAGTAAGTAGCCTACTGGGAACAACATCTAGCCTGAGCTCATCTCTTAACAGAACCAGGTTAGAGTGTATATCAGGACTATGAAGGGAACATATGAAACAACCTGACGACCAATCAGCAGCAGCTTAATAAACCCATCAGGATGTTTAATCATCTCAGCAGACAGAGCAGCAGGCTCAAAGCGTTCCTTACAGTCATATTCCTGCTCATTGCTCAGTAAACTAAAGAAAACCAAATGAAAAGAGACGTGTTAAACTAACAGTAAACTAGATGCTGGCTCAATGTGAGATATTGTTGGGTTAGCTCACATTTTGGCTGCAGTAAAAGAACCAAATACTGAACTTTATACAACTAAACTTCTGTCTCGACATTGACTTTTCCATCCATCTTCCCGTCACCCTATTCCCTATTCCCTACTCTCCATAATCCTGTATAAAGCTTTAGGGAACTTAAAGGTGCGGCAGGACTTTTGACCTTGACTTGGGATATCAATCTCAGAAAAAGGAAGAAGCAGCTGCACAAGCTATTGTAGCTTTAGAATAGCCTGGTCACAAGGAGAGATGGTTCTTAATCTCACTGCCATCCCATTAGCCCTGACAACAACCTGGTGGACTGTGGAGAAAATTTATTTTACTACAAACTCAATAAATCAGGACACACTTAACATCTTTTCTTTAGACTCCCTTGCTGAATAATATGAATCTTTAATAATAAACCTAATAAATATATACATATATGTTCCCTTTCTGTAGGATGTATTATGCAATATTATAATAATATATCAATTATGACTAATTAATAATACATACATTATTACTATTAGCCCTACAAGGTAGGGCTAATAGTAATCAAATGTCAATCAAATGTCTATAAAGTTGGTTTTTTGTCCTACTATTCTTCATTTATATTTTTAGATTCATTTGTTTTGTGACCTAATAGCTTTCTGTTATCTGTTTGTTTCTCCCAATCTCTAGAATACACACTTGAGCCAGTGATGACATGTTTAACAGGGTCACTTTCCTGGACTAAGCCACTAACTTAGCTGTTGTCACCATTAACTCCAACTACTCTGTTTCTTTAATTCTTCTCATTACAAGGCAGTAGTTCTGCTCCACCATCACCGCTAACTTGCTTAGGATGAGTGACTACTGCGGTCAATAACTCCATGCAATTGGCTTGACAGAAAACCTTTTATTAATCAGAGTTATATGACCAATTGTTTATTGTACTGTACAATAATTAGGACGGACTCAGACTGTAGGTATTTAGATCCAACGGTAACTTTAAGATAGGATTGGGATTCTTTGAAAGGTTTCAACTAAAATTGGACCTGGCTGTCTTGTAAAATGCCTTCATAAGAAATCTGTTGTCATTTTTCTGATGATTTACGTGCATTGATTGAATTAAAGCCATGGGAATTGTTAGTTTAAAATGTAATGTTTTTCAACATTCCTTTTTTTTCTTAAATGATTTTCGTGGTTCTAGTTGCTTTTATTCATTAGTAGCTGGACAGGAAGGGCAGATGAGAAAAAAAGGGTTGATGGTGGGCGGCATGCAGTAATCGAACGCAGGACAGACATTGACTGAGATACTGCTGCCAACAACTGAACATCCCCCGTGTCCTGTTATCAACTTTTTACTTTCTGTAACATAGAAAGTTCTCTTATATCAGATCTTCTGTTCCTTCTGTGTTTCTGCTCTATCTTCTCAAACCCCCAGACGGTCGTGGCAGATGGCCGCTCCTACTGAGCCTGGTTCTGTTGGAGGTTTCTTCCTGTTAAAGGGGAGTTTTTCCTCTCTACTGTCTCTACATGCTTGCTCAGTATGAGTATGAGTGTGCTGTGAAGTCAATAACTCAATGCAATCTGCTGGGTTTCCATAAACCTTTTTAACTAATTTGAATAATGAATTGAACTTGATAACTAGCATTTATTGGAATGTATCTATAATTGGATTGAAATTATTTTTTCTTGTAAAGTGCCTTGAAATGTTGTGAATTGGCGCTATATAAATAAACTGAACTGAAGCTGCTTCTGGGACAGTAGCTTTCACATATGGAGCCTCTGCTCTACCATTTTTCTCCCCATTGTTAATTCTTTGACTATATTTGAAAAGATAGCTGATTAAGAAGCCAAACAAGCTACCACTAATATCAATTATCTTTACAGCAGGACTAAAAAAACCCTGCCTGTGTTACAGGTAGATTATTAATATTAACCTTTTATTTGTATTCAGAGGGACTGTGTACATTGATTAACATTTATAAAGAAACTGTAAATGTACCCAGTTGTAGCCAAAATGTTCATTTCCATTGGTGGTCCTCCTACCAGAAGGTACATGGCAATATTACCAAGCATTAAAAACATCAATTACATATTAGAAAACATTAAAAATACAAATAATAAAACATCATTACCCCGGTTACTCCCAAGAAATTGAAAGTTACCCTGATTTATATTCAAGAATATGGTTTTCATGCTTAATGTGGTTGCTCTATGATGTGAAGTGGTTTCTGTTGTTACAATGATTTTTATGACAGTCTAAAGGGCTGGCTGAGCAAATATGAAATAAAAGCACACATACAACTATAGAGTAGATGAAATACAGATTTGCCCGTGCTGTTCCAGCGGGTTTAGGTATAAAATGGTATGGGTTCGATTAGATCTGCCGATAAGAACAGCTACATGCACAAAGGTTAATCCCAACACAGCAGGGCTCCAAATCCCTTAGTCACAAAACCTAAAAGCTCATAGCAGTAATTAAAATCCTTCAGCAGGAGGTTTAGAGCGACCACACACAACAAGCAGTGAACACTGGTGAATAAAAGTGCCCAACGTCAACTTTAGGCGTACATTTTTAATATCTAAATAGAAGGAGATGGACCCACCCTGTCCAGGAGGTACCATAGGAATTCTACTGGAGTCTGGAGACTGACACGTGACTCCAGTCTCGGTGATGGTGGCAGTACTGTGGCTGTCCTGGAAGAAGCAGGAGTAGGACTCGCCCTTTTCTAACATTGGAAGACCAGGAATGGACAGGGTCACCTGAGGAAAAGCAGACACTGGCATTGTAGTAAACTGAAATCAGATTGTTGCACATGAACAACTTTTTAGATACAGACAACATCAGATAGGAGAGTCAGTCATTATCCACATGTAAATTACAAACAAATGCTGATTATCCTGTCTGGAAAGACAAACCTCACAAACCCTTAGTAACTCAGCGTTCTTTGTGCTCCAGGAAGTTACAAACAAACAATATGTACTTGTATTTGCAGCTGATGATTCCCTACAGTTTATTTTTCATTCTAATTCATCGTTAAGATGAATAAGAAACCTTAAAAGCAGAAAAGACAGACATTGACTGGCTATATTTCACCTATGACACACCTCAAAGCATTAAAGTAAGACCTGATGGATGTACAGGGCCTTGCCAACATATTCCTACCCCCTTTTTCACATTTTGCTATCACCCTAAACCTTAATTTATTCCATTGGAAATCTAAGTGATAGACCAACACAAAGTAGTGCACAGTTATGGAAGTAAAATGATTGAAGGTGTTCCAAATATTTTACAAGCAAACATCTGGAAAAAGTGGTATGGATATGTTCTGGACTCTGAATGCGGATTCTATTTTGGAGTATTCAAGTAAATGTGGCGGAGTACCATAGCACCACACTTTGGAAATGTTTGTTTTTAAAACATTTGACAAGTATGTATCATTTCCTGTTCTTTTCCGAGATAAGCACTACTTTGTGTTGGTCTAGCACAAACCCCCCAAGAACACATAAAGGGTTGTAGTTTTAATGTGTGTAAAAGTCAAAAAGGTGAACAGTTATTTTATTTATTTACATGTCATTGCGGTATAGACCGGTGGGTATATGGCAAATACGAGATTTTCCAGCGCAAGTGAATCTACATGCAATGCTACTCCGATACACGAATTTTACCTTAAACTTTTTAACAAACTGAAGAATGTGTGACTTAAACTACCTATGGTCACAAAGACTTACAAACGATGGGTTTGTACAAATCTCCCAGTTCATATGAATCTGGGGTTAGTAGAGATTCATGGAGAGAGGGCTAGTGTCCTACTGCTTTTTTAGGAAGTTGGTACAGCTGCCGTTCAATTCGCAAGAACGACTCGATGCATTCTTGAGAAAATGAGGTGATTTTCTGCAGTACACTGGCCATAGAGTTCTGATGTTCTTTGTAAGGGTGTCTTGGAACCTTCCTACTTTCCACCATCATACGAAAACTGTTGTACCAAGGTGGCCATAAGGCACCTCTAAAGCCTAGTTTATACTTCTTCGTCTGCTGAGGTACGGAGACATGCAGCGAGATTATCCGTCAACGCAAGAGCTGTCCATCACTCACGCAAGGACGCACGGAGAAGAGCCCAATGTTTTAACTATCCATCGAACACAACGGAGAGCGCACGTCTGTGCTTGGTCAGTCCAACATCAGCCCCAAATCATTTCACCAGAACGGTGCCCTATAGTCGATGTAATTAGTAGTCAATGCAGCTTTTGGCCGCTAGATGCTTTATATTGCAAGACCAGATGATCTAATCTGGTCTTTTGGTGATGTTGAACACCAGGAGGTGTAGAGAACAAAACAGACGCTGTGTTTGTTTGTTTCCATTAGTTTTTAGACGATTCAATGAGCTGCACTTCTAGTAAAAAGCGTTCCAGCTCAATCAAAACTCGCTTTCTGTCGGCCATTGCTCCTTGTGTGGAAATGCATTTACAAACTGAAGAAAATTAACTGTGGTCGAGCAGAAAAGGTCTGTGCCCCCTGCTGTCCTGGTGGGGAATTGCTTTACAACACTGAGAAAGCCTTCTCTGTGGCAGCTCCCACTCTCTGGAATTCTCCTCGGTAAGACATCTGGGCTTGCCTCCTTCACTTTCTGTTTTTAAAACTTGCTTAAAAACCTATAATTACTCACGAGCTTATAATATGGAATAATTGCGTTGTATAATTTATCTGCTCAGAGGCGGCACCTCTAAGGCCAGTATGAGACTGTGTTCCATGAGCCAGTCAAAAGGCCTTATACTGTATTTCCCCCATGCTCCCAAGCACCTCTGGCTAACTTTACAAACTAAATATGGAGAACAACACCAAGAACGTACTTTCGCCATACGAATGGCAGGGGGGGGGCTTTTATGTAAATGCCCAACAAATCTCTGTTCGTACGTTGTTCACTGGAACGCTTTAAGGGCACCTCAAGAACAACTTACGGCAACCGCAGGAAAATGGGGTTTCCCCCCTACAAAGAGGGGTTTTGTGGCGTGTTCATTCAAAATCTTGGAAAAGAACCTACAAATGGCCAACAAATACTGGATTCTTATTAGGCTGCCTTAAGGAAGCTGTAGGAAATGGTCCAAAAATTGTTTGTAGCGTTTTATAAGGGTCATCGTGACTGGCCCTAGAAAGGGGAAACAAACAAGAGTCTACAAAAAGCTAAAGATCTTAATATATTGAAGATTCCTTCCTTGGGAAGAAGACCAGTACCATGAGTCACACACAAGAGGGCTTCCACTTAGAAATGAATGCATTTATTTATCAATCTTTTAAATGTACAAAGCGTGGTTGTTCTTGTTTTCTTTTGCGTGATTCAGAACGGTATGAGATGAGAGTATGAGCAGCTTGAAATATAAATAAAATGTAGTCATACGGTTGCAATTTTCAGATTTTCCATAAAAATATTGAAATAAACTGGTGGACCAGAACTGTTGTCTTGCAGCAAGAAGGTCCTTGGTTCAAATCCTGGCCAGGAGTCTCTCTGCATGGAGTTTGCATGTTCTCCAAATCCATTGGCAGGTTATCTCAAGGTACTCCCACAGTCTAAAACATTACTGTAAGGTTAACTGGTTTGTCTTAGTTGCCTGTATAAGTGTGTTAGTGTATTCATGGCTGTTTGTCTCATTTTGCCCTGTTATGCCTGTCTCCAGAGGTCATTAGGCGAGAGACATGGTGGACTCTGCGTCTCGCCTAATGACCTCTGGAGACAGGCACCAGCCCCCCTGCAGCCCTGCAAGGAGAAGTCAATATAGACAATGGATGGATAGAAGTCCAATTAATGATTTCCCCAGTTATTATTTACCAGATAAATGAGTTAACCCAGGATGGTTTGTTCAATACAAATCTAAAAGGGATCTCTTTTAAAAGTACAAATTCACAAAAACATGCTCTGTTCAAAGAGCCATAAATCCCAATAAAAAAGTTTTTATAATGCAACTAAATGTAGTTTGTAAAGTCACTTTGTTAAATTAACTGAAACTCACCACCCTGCTCTCCTCCCTGCTGATGTTGAAGGGGTTCAGTTCCTGAACACTCAAACACTGCTGCTCAATGTCGAAGCTCCACAACCACTGGCCTGGCTGGCTTCCACGACCACACTGAGACCTTAGCACACAGCTGCAGAGAAAAGAGAAAAACACACAGTCATCTACACTACTCACAATAAGTTAGGGATATTGTTATTTACATAAGTGCTACTCGTATTTGGTCTGGATTTTAATGAAATAAGTAAAAGTATCGTTTGATATTACTAATAATGAATGAGAATGAGACTTCCTGAAGTCGAGCTGTGACAATTCTGGCACGATGTGGTGGAGCATTATCATCCATGAACAGAAAGTTGGGGGTGTGCTGGTGGAATTGGGGGATGATGATGGGTTCTATGCTGTCTCTGAGGTAAGAACGTGCAGTGACTGAGCCATCTACAATAACCAAATCAGTTTTGTGCTGACTGGTGATGAATGCCCAGACTGTTACACCTCCTCCACCAAAGCTAACCCTGGGGACCATGTTGACCTCGGTGTAGCGCTCACCTCGCCTTCTCCAGCAACGCTGATGACCATCATTTCTGTGCAAGGTGACCCGACACTCGTCAGTGACCAGGACGGTAGACCACTGCTGCATTGTCCAGGTCACATGGTCTTGTGCCCATTGTAAACGTTCACAGCGGTGTCTTGGTGTCAGTGGAGTCACCTGCAACAGTTGTCAGCCATTCAAGCCAAAGTAGTGGAGTCGGTTGCGAATGGTTTGTCTGGAAACCCTAGAACCCATCATATCTGGTAAACGGGCCTGCAGCTGTGTGGCAGTAGCATGACGATGTCTTGAGTGCACAGGTCCTTAGGTACTAGGTCATCATGGTGGTCTGTCACTCGTGGAGCTCCACTCCTGGGTCTGTCACAAACTCTGCCAGTAGTTCTGTGTCTTGATGCAAGTCTGCTAGTGACACTTTGAGACACACCAAGTTCACGTGCAACATCATACTGCCTGCCACCGACCTGAAGGCGCGCCATGGCCAAGTGGCGCTGCTCGTCCGTTAAGTGACATCGTTTGTTCATGGCTGTTTGAAGGATGAAATTGGAATGACTTACTGACAATACCAGCTTTTTAAACCCACAGAATGTTGAAATTGATGCCACATTGAAAAGGGTTGTCTTTAGTATTCTTTGGTGTTGGCCCCAATATGTAAGGCACACTGTACACAGTGAGACCATTACGTGGAAAACACAAAATGAGGTGTGTCTATCACCCCAATACAATAGCCTCCCTATCCCAAAAATCTCTGAAGGGAAACAAACAACATATGTATGACATCCACCAAGTCTCTTACGATATCCCTAATTTATTGTGAGTAGTGTATTTACACCATCTGATTCTGGAGTCAGGCTCTCTATCAGCATGATGAGGAAACTGTGCCATTACAACAGCTACAGTAAACTGTATCACTTTAATCCGTAGAATGAAAAAATGGTGGTGGGAAAATAGTAAGAAGCACAGAAAACCAAGATGTTAAGGACATAAATGCAAAACATTATAATCCTTCCAAGAGATGTAATTCTGCTTTTAATGTCTTCAAAATTATCTTCTTTCAGCTCTGCAAGAACACTGTTTATAAATCTTTCAGGATACATTTTCACAGCCCACCTGTGCTGCTTTAAAAAGGGAAATGATTATGAGCGTTTCTCTACCTAGGGTTAGCGCTAAAAAGTCTGGATTCAATAGTTTTCACAATTAACAACAAAGGTTGCAGAAATGAATATGCAGATAGGTAGTAAATAGTAATGCAGTGAGAACTGGCAAATTTGAGGCTGGATCGGCTATGATTGGTAATCGGTTGGATGTTCAACAATCAGATTTTTTTCTGATCCAATATTTTTACAATCAGGTGTTTAAAATGAAGTCTGAGGAATCACAAAGATGTAAGCACCTATTTGAAATGAAACTTTATTTTCCACAACATCGTGAGACAAGAAAATATCCAGACTACAAGAAAGTGAGAGAGCGGAGGAGTTAAAGCAGATAACAGGAAGGCTGAATCTAGTATGGTAAAGGTGCTCCATTTTATCATTGTGAGCTTTCCATTGTTGTTATGGTAGATGTTGGAATCAGAGAAAGGTTGACAGCCTTTTGGAAAGGTTTTACGTTTTCTAGAGGAAACACACGTGATCTTAAGATGCTTCAAGACAGTGATCCCAATCATACCAGCAGCTCCACCTCTAAATGGCTCAAAAACAACAAAAGCAAAATTGTGGGGCAGTGTGTCACATAGAGGTAAAGCAGGCTGACCAAATACAGAGGCTATTAATCTTCTCTCTGCTTATTTCCTGACTGAAAACTGTGAACAAAGGACTCTAGAGCCACAAAATGTTTAGAAAGAAGAGAAAAAAATTTGTAAGGGAGTAAATACTTTTTTACAGGGCTAAGAAGGGAAAAAGGCCTGGTTCACAAATGTTCAGTGAACAGGACTAAAGATGGTGTGAGGAGGACATGTCATAGATTAGTGAACCAGCTTTGACATGGATCATGACAAACCCCTTTCAAACAGGCCATGAAAAACGGTAATTTTCCGGACTTCGTCTGTTTCGCTTTTGAGTCTGAAAGCAATCTTCTGGACTTTGTCCGGATACCCTTTACCGGTAACTTTAGTAATAATAGTAACAAGAGCGGACTTTTCGCGGTATGGGGTTTGCGTTCAGACTGTCAGGTAATGTTCCACGAAAGCTGGAGGGGTGTGGGGCGATGGGGAAAAGGGGAGAGGGGCAGGGAACACTGTGAGCGCACACATTGATGACGTATAAATGTCACTATTGTCCTTTCAGCTTCTTCATCGATGTCTCTTAAGCTTTTCCACGTGCGCAAGATTGCACACATCACAAAGACAAGCGCTGTGAGTAGATCTGCTGTTTCGTCGACCATCTTGCAATAATCCATTTGTTTGGGGAAATGACGTATGTTTACTTAATATCCACATACAACCCTCCGCCCCCCAGACATTCATCAGGATCCTCCGATACATTTCTTGCTGTGTGAAAGCAGCGCGAAGGCAATGTTCCGGAAAAAAATGGTGTGTTTGAAAACACAACTCCGGTTAAAGACCGGAGTAATAGGTGGCTTTGCTTCACTGACCGACTGACGTAGTGTAAATGGTAAATGGCCTGTACTTGTATAGCACTTTATCTAGTCCTGAGGACCCCAAAGAACTTCACGCTACAGTCAGTCATTCACCCATTCACACACTGGTGATGGTAAGCTACATTGCAGTCACAGCTGCACCGGGGCACACTGACAGTGTGGCGCCACCGGGTCCTCTGACCACCACCAGTGGTAGGAGGGTGAAGTATCTTGTAGTGTAATGATCAGCCAGGAGATAACTAAACTGTACAAATGTTAAAAAGAAAAGTGATAGGGGTAGTCAGACTGGGCATTGTTATTCCTGAATGAATGCTATCACATCAAAAGGATGACTTGGGGGGCTGTTAAGACGAAAACATTTTTCAGGAAAACGGAGGTTTTTCTCTGCAATTCGGCCTCTCGTTTACATGAGAACGGGAAAACGGGGGGGGGGGTAGTGCGTTTTCACCTGCGTATTCAATCAAAAGCGGCAACGTTGTCGTGTAAACAGCACCTAATTGTTAGCTTTTTAATTGATGAAAACTGCTTCCTGCTCTTGCTAGATGGGAGCTTGTACTGGTGCTTTTCTCACCTTCCCTCCAGGACACACCAGCCACAATAGGGGTCATGGGCCAGCAGACAGGAGCGGCAGTCTGGGTGCTGCTGGCATTCAGCCACGGGCCTCTTCTGTAGCTGGAATCAGGACAAAACAATCACGTTTATTTGTGCAAATCATCCAGACTAAGCTCCCAAAAATCTGATTACAAACAATAGATGGCCCACATTCCCCAGTGCAACAATGAAAATCAAGAATACGGTCATTGGAATAATCCCAACTGCACACACATTGCTGGAATAACTGGAGCAGAAACCAAAGAGTAATTTCCCTCTTTGCTTTATGCCTAAAACAGAGTGAAGGGGGTGTGGGATAACAGTGGAGAGGGCTGGCAGTAACTGTGAGCTCTATCTGTACCATGTTATGGGTCATGATGAAGAGATGCTCTTCTTCCTGGTCCAGAATGAGGTCTGAGCTGATAGGTGTGTCCTTCTGTATGGAGATCACAGAGTATTCCTCCACCTCACCATTTGGGCCCAAGAAAACCTGAGAAAAAGAGCCACAAGAGAAACACCTCATCCATGTCTGGTGTACCATTGCTTCAGCTAGTGGCCTCCCAGTGTTGGTTACATTACGCTTCACTCACACACAACTTTCAGAGACAGAACAACTACAAACAGGAGAAAAAGTATTCCTGGCATGGCCAAACCATCTTAAAGAATCAGATTTACAAATCTCTTGAGAGAATCTTTTCCGTCTCTGAGCTGTTTTTTAATGGTCAAAATGTTCATCTGGTGTGTAGCAGCAGATGAATGATGGCCCACAAACAAAGTACAGTATGCTGCTTTATCTGCTATGTACAGCAGATAAAGTTTCATCCAAGCTGAACTGCTTCTGTCTGACGTAACTGCACAGAAATATGTTAATAGGGTCCCTGTGCTATTTGTGATTGTGCATGGCCCTTCACTACACTACAGTTCACCACTAAGTACAAAGACCTCACTGTCTCCCACCCTGTAAACCCCTCATATCATCCCTGGTATTCTGATGCCCAGGGTCATCCCTGACCTCCAAGCTGACATTATTGAGGGAACTTTCAGACAGAGACTCAGATTTATTGATGCCCCAAGGGTAACTGTTCAATTACACCAGCTGAGCAAAAATCTCCAGTCAAAAACATACTCATGATCATCATCTAAAAACAACTTAATAAAGTCAATTCATCATAGCAAGAAGGAATAATACACGTTATGCATATTTATAGGCATATATAGCTGTAAGGTACTGATGTGATACAGTGAATGGAAAGAATATTGATCTGAAGTATCCATGTCACAAAAATGGGGGAAAAAAAGTTCTGCAGACGCCACAGAGACCAATACCTATGGTCCTACACAAATCTTAACTATCCTGCTCACTCTCTGGATGTGTTATTTTTAGCAATTTTCTTCTGCTCCACTCTGTGCAAGGTGGATGACGCTTGTGGCATCATATGAAAGAAGACTTGAGACAGGCTGTCATTATGGACTGCTGTGTGTGTGTAGATTTGAGAGAAAAATTAATTTAATCAATTTTGTAATAACGCTTTGAAATAACTTTATATGGAGAAAGTGAAGTGCTCTGAATACTTTCTTGATGCAACAGAGCAGTGTCTTATCCACCCCCCCCCCATCCCCATGTTGTTATCTAATTCTAACTTTTGGTACTTTTCCAATAAAATGTATCGTAAAGAGACGCATGGCTGTGTTTGTGCTGTCGCTGCTCTCCCATTGCAGAGCAGAGATTTGGGGCTGCTAAGCGAGGGGAGCCGCTTCTGAGCTCTGTGACACGGGAAAGGAGTGGAGGGTTAGCACCGCCGGTCGGTGGGTGTATACGCGCTTCATGTCAGATCAACCCCAGAATTTAATCTGTTGTTCCTAGTCCCATCAAGAACATTTCCTGAAAATGTCATTGAGTTATGTTGCAGACAGACAGACAGGCACAAAAACATTACCTGCTGACAGAGGTAACTGTCAGCAGGTAATCTTCCGTGTAATGTCTTTATGTGTAAAGATCTCATGTTACAACATGAAAACGTGCGGCTTATATTGAGGTGTGCTCGATAATCAAAAAATTACGGTAGCTTGAAGTGAGCTGTCTGAGTGCGTTTAAATCCCTGATTAGGGTGATGGTTTTTAAGGTCTCCAAGTCAGCATATAAATGTTCACCAAAGGAACCTACATTTGAGCTGGAGACGTCACAACATGCTTCTTGGATGGCCATTGTTTTATGTACTAATGCCAGAGTTCTTTGCTTCATACGCAACATAATTACTCTCCTGCAGCACTGGGCTGCATTATTGGCTGGTCTGTTACCTTGTGGAGTTTCCCCTTGGAGTCTCCAAGGAAGGCGATGGTATGTCCCGCCCTTATGCTCACAGCCACAGCAGTGAGCCGGGCGGATGGGCTGTCCAGGATTGTCTCCACTAGGACAGGGATCCGGCTAGCCATGGGACTGGGAGTGTGGTCAGATCCACAAGGGTAAGCGTCCAGGGTGTTCTACAAGTCAGAACAGAATTATCAGAAGATAGCTGCATCAACAAGTAACTGAAGGATAAAGATCAAAACAAAACACTTCATTTCAGCTGCATAAATATAAAAAAAACTCTACATTGTGCAGCTCTTTGTGGTTCCAAAGAAAACCTTTGAACTAATTTATCATGGATTTCTCAGCAGGTACACCAAAAGCCAAATTTGTTCCAGAAGTGCTCCAGTTGGGGTTCTCAAAACACTGGCAGGACTTCCTGGGAACAGTTTGAGGTTTAAGGACAGAATAAAACTGAACACAATGACTATAAAGCTGAAAAAGGATTTGTTTATGCCTTCCCAGTTTGGAAATAGGGAGTCTTGACTCTTGTTGCAAAAAATTTCTTTTTAAACGAGAACATTTTGCATTGGGTTCATTTCCTCATCATTAGCCATGAGAAACGGAGGCAATGAACCCAAGAACTCTGGCTTCTGAAAGCAATTTGTTTTGATGGATTTTACAGTACAATTATGACAGGAACAGTTTTAGTAATACTGTCCCAGCAGAACAGATCTCTAAAAACAGCAGCGCAGACATCATGCATAGAAAATGTAATATGGGATGTAAAAAATAGGACGCCAGGTTTGGGAATATGTCATAAAAGCCTAAACGGGGCCTGGACACTGGCGGGTTTGGCTGATAGAAGCCTTTGATTACGCTATAACGACTAAATCCTGAGTACCTTTAGCCATAAATATAGTGCAGAACAGTGCCAATATACATCTTGGTTATTCATTATTAGGGTGAAACTTCAATTTTCATCACCAGCAACAAATCCCACTCCTAATGGCTTAGACCATTGTCCAAATCCTGGATGGATTTGTACAATGGCCTTCCTGGCAAACACTGAAAGTTCGGACAGATTGTTTATGTGCAGGGATCAAATAAAGATTTAACACTGTAATCATGATGTAAATCTGATCTCAGCTTTAAATCTCAGAGGTTTCCCCCTTTTAACAGTTTGCTATGGTTTCCCTATTATGACCTCAATCCTCATACACACACTCATACCTGTCCCATGCTTCTCTTACTTCCTGTTAGCTTTTTAACTACCTATGTGTGTTCCTGGATCTCTTGTGTCCTTCAGTATTCTGCCTCTGACATTACCACATTACCAACAAAGCATCCCCATTAAGAGCAGATAATGTTGAAAATTGATCTTTGTGTCTATCTGGTCTTATTCTACCTTTCTTCAATACAATTTGGAAAGTGAGAAAAGATTCATTTCAATGTCAAAAAAGCCGCCAGTGTCATTACAAACCTGGTGTTTGTGTGTTACGAACATACCAGACATGCATAGTTTAGTCTGATTTAACTGGGGTAATGGGACAGAACCAAAATCTCTGCTTAGGTAAAAAAGTGAGGAAAACCTACTTTTACTCTACTCGTCTTTTAAAGATACAATCTAACCTTAAGGCCAAAGAAAGCATGGTAAATTATTCTTTGTGTGTATTTGTATACGGAGATTATTACTACTGTAGATATAGTGCTGACGTCAGTGCCACATCACACCAACTGTTGTCCCACACTGCTGTTGGGAATCCATTTTCGACAAATGAACTGAACAGACTGTTGGACAGCGAGAAGCCATTTTCCCCAGATGCGACTGAGTAGACCGCATTTTCCAGCATTCATAGCCGTGACCCCAACATACTCGTATTGGTCCATGGCCACCAATGGTGACCTCAACAACGACATCGCGGCCAAAGGGTTATAAGAAGGTGGTGGCGGCCATTTCAAATTGTTCTCAGCAGAAACTTCTGCTACACAGAGGACATCTCACTGGTGAAAAATCTCTTTTGTTCTGACCCGCTGGACCAGGGAGAACTCTCATTTCAAACCTTCGAAGTGTCCTCTGCTGTTTGTATATCTAGCTTGGGCTATATCAGGACTGTTCTTAACGAGTTAGATCTCGTTCATTGTTGGTTTAAAGTGTTAAGCGCTGAACCTGTTGGCTCATTTAGCGTTGCCGCACGCATACGTTTGTGAGCTGTATTATTTGCTGTGTTTTAAACTGGCTTTTATACTGAGCTGATCCCACACTTTCTATCTCTCTCTTCCTCATTCTACTCTCTCTCTCACTCTCTGATCACCTGGTCGGTAGAGTCGGGGTCGGTCCAACCTGTTATAGCTGGTCTGTTAGCTGAAAGGTTAACTCCATTGTTCTTTGTCTGTTAGTTAAAGCTGTGGCCTTCCACGTGGACAGTTCACACCATGTGCTCTGCCCCATTTTAGCCAAAGCTAGTTTTATGGCCCTTTGTCACCTTACACTCCATGTGCTGTCCTCCATCTTGGCCCAGAGCTAAGTTTTGGCCCTTTGTCCCACTGCCTATCTCTTACTTGAGCCCCCTGGAGTGAGGGCCACCTCCCTTTCTGAACAAAACCTCACCTCCTCTTTCCTGCAAAAGGGGGAGCTGTCTGTTTGTCCCTGATTCGCTTCGTGTTGATTATTTTTCACATATTATTGGTTTTCTAAGATCTGTAGTAGTTAGTTGCATGCTTTAGAATATATGGGAATAATTGACAAAATGTTTTGGCTGTAAGGTTGATCTGTTTTCCTAATAAATTCCCCTTAGCTTAAAGAGAAGTTTTCTGTTATTTGGTGTATGCATACAATTAAGCAGGTTATATCAAGTAGCTGCCAGACCTGACGATTATACTATTCCAAAGGCAGCAGAAGATGTATACTCATTGGGTCATACCCTCTTGCTGCCTGTTTCAGATAAGTAAGCTTGGTGCAAATAGTATTCACATCCCCACTGCTGATCTGCATGTATATAAAATCCTGCCCAAGTACCACCATTCCTTATAAGATGATCTCTATCCTTTTTCGTGTGTGAAAATAAATTACTAAAAATACAGCTTAGTAATAAAAAATTATTATTAAATGCAGATGTAATGTCAAACAGAAAAAAAGTAAATCCTAAGTAAAGGAGTACTACAGTAATGTCAAATACAAATGTAAATATAGTGGACCCCCACTGGTTGGGTATCACAACTGCCTGTTAACAGCTGAAATCTACGAATACTTGAGACCTCCTCTAAAAATCTTCATAACTGCCTATTTTAACAGTTCAAACACAAAATAAACCTCAATATGTATTAATACACACAATGGAAACTGTCTTAATGCTACTGTAGAAGCTAACATACAAAGTCATCTTTATCACTGCTTTTGGGGAACAGCCAATCAGCACCAAGGAAAATTAATGGTGCTTCTGGATTGGCTGCTATGCAACGGCCAGCCAATAGCGTGTCAAGTACCAATACATCTTTAAGCTTCTTAAGCTGCATTGTCTTTTTGAATGTTTCACATAAGCTCTACAAAAGAAATCAAATATTGAAACTGGAATGTGTGGATGTTCACTGTAGTGACTACGAATTTCAAGACAACTAACATTTTGAAACCTCAGAAGGAAGCAACTTGATATACATTGTGTATCAAATCACACTTTCCCCTTAATAATTAAATGTAACCACAGAGAATAAATGTATGGTGTGCAGTATGTACCTCTGGAAGGTTGGCACAGTTAGACTTGACTTCGTATTCGATGTAGGCTGCCTCCACTCCTGCTTTTCTACCCATTTGTGTATAGCACAGGTCTCTAGTTGAGTTAATCCTGCGGTCCACATCTTCAAGGTTAAAAATGCACAGAGCAGAGTCCTCACTTGGCCGAGATGATGAGGTCAAATGAGTGGAGAAGACTCCGAGAAGGATCTCTGGATCTCGTCTCTTAACATCATCCTTGGAGAACCCGAGCTGGACAGCTTGCAAGAGGTTGTACATTTTTCCTGCTCTAGAGCGACACGTTAGGGGCACTTCTACATATGAATAATAGGCCTGGTCATCTAAACATACACGAGAGACATATGTGCGGTACTCTCTCGACTGCGACTTCAGGTCTCGCCTGTAGAAGAAAAAGTACACATGGTGCAAGTAGGCAAACGAGGCCACGAAGTGATGATCGTATTCTGAGAGACGGCCAGCAACGGCCAACTTGGCAGTCTCCTCATAGGAAAAGATGGGTTCCTGGTCAAGGTTTCTTGTGGAAATAGGTGGATGGCTACTGGTATAGCCCCGTCCCACGAACAGTACTGGCTGTCTGTCAGGGTGAGAGCGAACCACAAGTCCAACAGTACTAACATTGGGATGGTTAGCAGCTACGTACTGAGTATCCACTGGCCTCTCAGTGGAAAAAAGCACTACATTAATTGATGTCAGGTCACGCTTCTGGCATATTCCTTGGTTGACACTTCCACAGGTAATAAGTTCCATAGAGTAAGGATCAACCAGCAGGAGCTTGTTGTGGTTGCTGGTTTTCTTTGCTTGAGGGCAGTTGGTCTCTGTCACAGGGGGCAAACACTCCGGGCTGTCTGTGACAGGTCCGGTGTCATCCTGGATCCTCAGCTGGAGTAATGGATTTAACTGGAACAGCTGATCTCGGGCCCCAATGTAGACCCAACCTAAACTGGGGTCAGGATGCAGGGCGAGGTGCTCAAATACTGTGTTGTTCCTTTTAAAAGTGGGATAAAGGCCAGAGTGGGAAGACACTGATCCTTGTGCAAAACCTCTGGACGACGAGCTGAAGGGCCAGCCGATGGCAACAAGAAGGAGGCACCGCAGGGTTTGGACCATTAAAGCTGAAGCATAACACGCTGTCCCAGGAGGCATGGCAGTAGAGCTGAGGGAAAGAAACAATTTCAAATATCAGAAAGAATGTCTGCTTCCAGTACAACAGGCCTGTTCAAGGCTTTGACTTTATTTCCTGTGTACAGGCCTTCTAGGATATTGGTAGGAAGCACTACAGCTCATCAAGTAGTTCAGGGAGTAACCTTTGCTATAATGCCACATCTCTATTATCTGACTGAGATTCAGTTGGGGTCCAAAATGCAAGGACCTCTTACTGACTTCATCTATATTCAGTGTGATGTGAGTCTGGAGTATAGCAACTTTTACTTTGATAAAACCATTTTATCATGGTTGTTTGCTTACAGTTATACAGTACAACTACTGAAAGTCTTTATTTTATTTTTTATTAATTAAATTAGGACAATGCATGTTAATCAACATATCAGCAGAAAAACATCAATGTAAATATGCCAGAATTAGCACAATAGCTAAATTTCATCTGCTGTCCTAAGCCAGTCACAATATAACACTTTTACATATTCACTACATGTTACGTACAGTGGATCACAAAGACCAGTTACATTAACAAACAAAAACATCAAAATATAAAATGGAATGTATTATACATAAGAACAGAACTGGTTGCTTTTTAACCACTGTTTTAATGTTTTGTTGATAGTCATATAATTCTCAATGTTTCTAATATGAGCTGGTAATTTGTTCCATGACTGCATGCCTCTGATAGACACCACCATTTGGCTGAATTTAGTCCTGTGCCGCTGTATATTACAGTCACCCCTAGTAAGCGCTTTTGCATTAATTCTATTGTGCATTTTCTTTTGTAAAAAATCCTGCAATGGTCAAGGTGCAAGCCTATTCAAGACCTTAAAAACAAGGCAGACATCCAGAAATGTCTGATAATTATCCATGTCTAAAATATTGTGTCTGAGAAAAATTTTACAATAATGAAAAAGGATAGGCTTCCTTTCAAAAAATTGTTTGTGTTCTCTTTGATGTATGAGACCATGTTGTGTAACAATAGCTTATGTGACTAAAAATCAATGGGTGCATAAAAACCTTTGCTAATTCAAAAGTCAGGAAAGGTCTACATTTTTTGACAATGTTTTCTGTTAATCTGAAGGCAAAGAGATTTAGCAGTCCATCAAGAATAAGACCCCTGACCCTACAGGCCTAATTGCTAGTTCTTTAGCCTTTTCTTGGATCTTGGTTAACACTCCACATGTTATTGTGTTAGTAAAGAAATATCACACATACATCATCAACAGGAAAGTAAAAAAATTGGTCCTTTACTTAAAAAGATCCAGTAAAATGAGACTTTCAATCAGTTAAACAGTCCCAGAGAAACTCTGTGGATCTAAAGATCTCTCTCTACACAAGAACCTCACCATTTGTTTCCAGTGGTGCTTTACAGAGGTATGTCACCTCTTGACCTCCCAGACACTCAGGTTATAAACACATCTTTCTGGATATCACCTGCAGCACAAGGAAAGACAGGATTAATCAGTGGTCTCAGTTGTTAATCAGCCTGTGATTCCCAACCAAAACCCAGAGATATGTCAGCCTACACTAGAGGGCAAGCCCTGAGGGTGTCCTGTCAGGTTTAAACCAGTTCAGGATTTTTCCCAACAGTTCATATATAGAATTCTTACAACCTATTCAGAGAGGATTCTAAAAGACGTGGCGGGGCAGACAACTACTCAAACTAAAAACACAGCTTTCCATGATGCTTCTTCAAGTGCATTGAAGCACATAACAATATGGTACTGAGAGACCTCTGTCTGGCATGTGAAAATGATCCAAAGCAAACTAAGCTGACTTTATTCATTTCAGTTCAGTTTATTTCCATAGCACCATTCACAACACACGTCATGTCAATTCACTCAACAAAAAATTTAATTCAATCATCCATACATTCCAATTTAACAAACAGATTAAACAGAGCATTAAATTCAGTTCATTATTCCAATCAGTTTAAAAGTTTTCTATCTAAGGAATCCCAGCAGATTGCATCGAGTCATTGAGTTGGTGCATTCACTCCTCCTGGACCAACATGTAGCGACAGCAGACAGTCGCCTGTGTTCTGTCGTTGACTTCACAGCAATCCCTCATACTGAGCAAGCATGTAGCGACAGTGGAGAGGAAAAAGTCCTCTTTAACAGGAAGAAACCTCCAGCAGAACCTGGCTCCGTACAAGCGGCCGTCTGCCACGACTGTCTGGGGGTTCGAGAAGACAGAGAAGAGACACAGAAAGAACAGATGAACTGATGTAGGGCTCAGCAGAGGAGAAAGACGGGTAAGTTAATGGACACCAAGCTCCTTTTGGAATGGGGCCTAATAAAGGTCCAATAAAGGAATTAGAAGTTATTTGAAGATGGAAAGCTCGCAGTGATTCCCATACTTATTGGCCAACCGAGAGGTACTGTCCCACAGTTTTCCCCATCAAAAACATGGCTACATCTTGTAAGCAAACACAGTCTGCCCTCTACCAACCTCATCGAACAGAAATGCCAGTATGACATTAAAAGAAGAGTAAACGGGCATTTCCGATGCCTCAAAGCTCCCTTCTCAAAACGTGCTAGTGGTAACAGCTACTCTGGACCGTCTCAGTGGTATTCAGTATCCTACAGAATGTAATATGAACCAATAACAGCCCTGCTAACACCCAGAGACCAAGCTGCCAAAGGCTCCCTTCTAAAGGAGCTGCATATTTTCTACTGCACACTAGGTATTCATGAAATAAATAGAAGAAGAGCACGAAGCCAGTGGTGAGCAGGAGTATTAAATTTGGGAGGTTAAATCTTAAAAACCGCTTAGAAGAAACATCAATCTTTTTAAGCATGCAACGATTTCTGTTTTTATTTGATTGATTGCCATTTAAAAATGTTGGACAGTAACTTTATCACAATTTTATCATTAATTTACCATTGAAACCATATCCAGTTATGACACTATTAAAAACTCCATCAGGTCAGACGTCTCATGAGGTCTGAGGCAGACACTAGCTGGAGCCAGGCACAATCTTACAAGGATATTTCAAGCAACAAATACTCACACAACATACCTCATTAAAATCATTTAGTCAACAAAAGAGCTACATAATACAAAGCATCCAAATTGGATTCAATACTTGTTTAGCCATAATATCTTCACTGCTGTACAATGAAACTATCTATACAATAACACTTTCAGCCAGTTGGATGGACTGCCTTCTATATTCATACCCGATAAAGAGCTTAGCGACCAAGATCCTAAACCTCTAGCATGGGGAAAAAAAGACTAGCAAGAGAAATTGGGGAGGAGGGTTATAGTCAATACAAATGTCACAATATTTAACTAGAATATTGTTCATGTTTTCCTAATATTCAGTTGCAGTCAACAAGCGACTAGGAATTAAGTAAGTGACCCTAGCACAAATCCAATTCAGTTCAAAAATACTTGATCACAAAGAGAAATGAAATGTCATAATTTAGTATCTCCATAGAGTCGGTGTGGATGGTGATGCTGTGGGCAGGAAGCATCTCCGGTAGCAGTCAGTCTTGCAATAAATCTGAAGAAGCCTCTGACTGAATACTGTTGGTGTGTAACAGCTACATGACGGTCATGACATGCTAATAGCTCAATTTTACCTGAATAGCAGAGACGATATTCCACAGTAACATGTCCTGGATGACACCATCAGTTGTTGGTAAACACTGCTAATCCACCTCATTTGCTTTTGCCACTCCTCTTTAAATCTCTGTCTGCTCGTAAAGTTAGAAAGACAAGCAGAGATACATAGAAATAGGGGATATGATCCTTGACCATTATGATGGATGAAAGAAATGGTTAGAACTTCCTCCTCCTCTCTCTGCTCTTTGGTTCTGCTCTGCATCCATGAAGCCTCCTTTTCAACTCCTCTGGGATTTGGGCTCATAGTTCAGTTGAAAAATAAATTAATTCATTAAAATAACATCGTGTTGCCATGTTTCTTATGCATTTTAACAACTGTCTGAAAGTAGGAAAGTAAGAGAAAAAAATCCTTCCAGATGTACAGGATCCAGAACCAGAGGGAACAATTGTCCAAAAAAAGCAATGGCCCAACACAAACAATAATGAACAAAAGTCTAGAAAAATAACCAATCAGAACTAACTTAACAGACCGACTCCAACTGCAATTGCACTTCATAGTGGCAGCTACCACAAATCTAGACTGTTCACAAAGACTTCTGGGGAAAAAAAGAAAAGCTGTTGTGAATAAAAAATGATGCAGACTGAAGGAGTGGAAGAAGATGAAAAGGTAAGAGAAACATAGTACTTGTGCTTGGAAAGCTGAACCTAAAATATGAAGTCATTCAAAATGGAACAGTAATTAGATAGTGGTAAATAATTGTCCGGTTACATGTTAGACTTTTCCTGATTAACCTGATAAGTCTTAAACTTCGCCTTTTTTCATTTGTACAATTCATGTTTGAACATTTTAGATTTGGAACAGGAAAAGTTTATCTGTTCTTTAGATTGGTCGAATGTAGTCGAATGGCCCTTTAGTTGGGTATCACATTGAAAGCAATGAATCAGGGTCAATCACTCCCACCTTTGTAGGCAAAGGTCGGCTTATAAAGTGCCAGACAGTCAAACTATTAATACCACATTTTATACCTAAAGCAGTCTGATGAGCAACAATACAGCGAGATGGAACAAGAGCCTTAGAATATAGACAGTACTATGAGCTTTAAATAACACATTTTAAAGCTCATTAAAACCGTTTACCCTATGATCCAACCTGCAGGACTTTTGAATACATGTACATTTATGGGGAAAACATTTTTTAGAAGTAACGGCAATATTTCATAGATCTTTTATCTTCAGCGCTCTCTGTGCGTGGCCTACAAACAGCTGAAGCCTGATCTACAGCATCTAAGTACTTAGCATTCAGCTGAAGCTAGATATAGCTTATAAGGGTGCTAACGCTAGAGCAACAAGATGCCTTCCATCTCCACAATGGACTACCAGGACCTTCTACAAAAGATAACAGCACTGGAGAGGAAAGTTCAACGGATAGAAGTTAATGTGGAGGTAAATGGATTGTGTGGAAATGAAACAACCTTTTCCACTCTTTCAAAACAGTGGAAATGAGCAAGCTAACAGACGGCTAAGAGGCAGAGATAACACGACCAAGAAAGAGGGAGCCTCTGCTCATTACATTAAATCACCGAGTGATAATCCTCCCTGGAACTGTCTTGGTGCTAAGCCAAAAACTAAATCATGTCTCTGGGAAACGGGAGGACGTAGTGCAGGCTGGACACAGCGAGCGGAAATCTGTGATGGGACCGACTGGCCTGCACTCCCTACAAGAGAGAGGGCTTCTTCTACTCCCGTATATGAGAGGAAACTTTCAAAACCACCGAATGTGAAGCTGCAGAACAGATTTGCTCCACTGTTGGAGAACCCTGGATCTTTATCTGACGACCATCCACCCCAAGGCAGCGAGATGAGGACTGATAACCTGTCAGAGAGTGAGAGGCCACAGAGAAAGCAAAAGAATGGTCCTGAATCACTAGGGGATTCCTCTGTAAAGGACGTTCAGTGGATGTGTGGAAAGAACACCAAAGTCCTCTGCTTTCCAAAGAATATGGTCAGTGACATGCAGAAGAGGATTCTGAAAACTGTGACTAAATATCCAACAGTGAAAAACATCGTTCTCCACACAGGGTCGAATGATGTGTCCAAGCAACAATCGAAGGTTCTGAAACGGGACTTCACTGGATTATTGAACACCGTGAGCTCGTTGGATGCAGCAGTATTCATCACCACCCATCAGAGGAGGAGAAGAAAGATTCAGCCATCTTTTGACATTAAATAAGTGGATTTTATCTGCATGTGCTGACAAACAAACTGCAATTTATTAACAACTTTCAGATTTTTTGGGAGCGTAGAATCTTTTTTTAAGGCAACTGGATTTAGTTTGAACAGGTCAGGTGTAAGACTGTTTACCTCCAATATTTTCTACTTCCTGCGTCATCCCTCTGTGCTTGGAGCCAAAAAGGAGATACACAAAGACTTATCTCAAAAGGAAGACCAAACAAAGCTGAGTGCAGAGGTGGAGGAACTTCTTCTGCCCTCACTCATGGGAAGCTTCGAACAGAAGCAGGAAGAAGGATCTTTATTTGCCCCAAAAGCCCTCAACAGCCCTGAAGAACAAGACAGCGGACCTCCATCGCCCCTGCAAACCCCTGACAGCCCACCGTCTTCCCTATCGCCCCCTCCCCCCCCTCCCCCCATCTGAAATTCACTGAGCAGATGATGGAGCGGGTCAACATTGGGCTCAGATCTACCCCCCAGACCAATCTGTTTTCTTTACCCATAAACCTCACACCAGGACGATCAAAGGTAGGCCAACAAGCTCGGCCCCCTCCTACCCCACCACGTAAGCATGTACAATCTCCACAGTCTGATGTATGATGTGTTAAGGGTCCAGGCTGCGTGGATATCAGCAGTCAGAATTTTTCCCAGGACAAGCCGGGACCCTGTTCATTAGAAGGTTCAATAATTTCCGCACTTATAAGTAACAGAAGGAATGTAGTTATGTCAAAACACAGAGCACTGCATTCTATAAGGTTTTTAAGTAAAGTAAACATACGCTGTACACAGCCCAACCCACAACACAAGGGGCACAATAATACTCTCAAACCTGTTAAGATGGCCTTATTAAATGTCAGGTCTATAGTAGGGAAGACATTTTTAATCAATGATCTTATCACTGAGCATGGCCTTGATTTTATGTTTTTAACTGAGACTTGGTTAGATCAGAATAGCATTGTTTCTCTTATCGAATCAACCCCTTCCAACTTTAGTTTTGTCAACCAGGGTAGACAGAACAGGAGAGGTGGAGGAGTTGCTGCTTTATTTAAAGGATCATTCCAGTGTAAGCAGTTATCTCTTGGAAGTTTTCCTTCTTTTGAATATGTTGCTGTACAGCTGAAGGCCTCATCTAGAGACATGTTTGTTAACATTTATCGGCCTCCAAATTGCTGTGCTGACTTTAATGATGATTTTAGTGAATTGCTGTCTATAATCTGTGTTGATTTTGACTGTATAATTATTGTTGGTGATTTTACCATCCATGTTGACAATCCCCAGAACAAAGGGTCTAAAGACCTGAGTAACACTCTGGACAACTTTGGGCTGACTCAGCATATAACAGAGCCCACACATAATAAGGGTCATGTTTTGGACTTACTGATCTCGAAGGGTCTGGGCATTTCCAAGATTAATGTGCGTGATGTGGGCTTGTCTGACCATTGTTGTGTGTTCTTTGAGAGTATAATTTCGGTTCACATAAATGTTTTAACGGAGGTTATCACAAAACGATGTATAACTGAAAACACTAGTGACATCTTTAACCAGGTCTTCTCTCTAACACCTGCCCTGTCAGGGGGTTCAGTCAATGAACTTGTCAACAGCTTTAATGCTAAAATATTAAATGTTATGGATACTATTGCTCCCACTAAGGTGAAGGTTATCTCTGGAAGGAAAAAGTCTCCATGGAGAAATTCCACACTGGTGAGAAATGAAAAAAAGGGAGTGTCGGAAAGCCGAGCGCAGATGGAGAAAAACAAAACTTCAGGTTCATTATGACATCTATAAAGAGAAACTTCACTCTTATAGCTTACAACTGAGGAATGCAAGGAAGTCATATTTTTCTGACATCATCACCAGATATAGTCATAGTGCTCGGGCATTATTTGCTGTAGTCGACAGGCTAACAAACTCTCCTGTGTCAGTAGCACCTGAACTCTATTCCACCAAGGCCTGCAATGACTTTGCCAAATTCTTTACAGACAAAATCCAAAATATTAGACAAGCGGTTGGTTCATTAACGGCAGGTTCAGGTTATGTACAGTGTCCACGGAAAATCCGTTTAAACACCATGAAACAAGTTTTATCTCATAAACAGCAAAGATCTGGAGGACATCTTACGTCAACTGAACTCCTCCTCTTGTTGCTTAGACATCCTGCCCACAGGCTTTTTCAAGAAGGTCTCAAAGATCTTGGAGTCAGATCTGTTACAGATTGTGAACTCATCTTTAATGTCGGGTGTTTTCCCAGAGCCCTTGAAAACAGCTGTAATTAAACCCCTGCTGAAAAGAGACAATCTGGACAAGACACAAATGAACAACTACAGGCCAATCTCCAATCTTCCATTTTTAAGTAAGATCATTGAAAAGGCTGTTTTTCATCAGCTAAATGACTTCTTAAGACAAAGCAACTGCTATGACGTCTTTCAGTCAGGTTTTAGACAGCACCACAACACTGAGACTACTCTGACCAAAGTCATCAATGACATCCGTTTGAATACTGACAGTGGAAAAATGTCAGTGTTAGTTTTACTGGATCTCAGTGCTGCATTTGATACAGTTGACCACATTATTTTACTCAAACGACTGGAGAACTGGGTGGGTCTCTCTGGCACTGTACTAAACTGGTTCAAAACGTACTTAGAGAACAGGAAGTACTTTGTGTCAATAGTTAACTTTACATCTGAGCAGACGGGAATTATATGTGGAGTTCCCCAGGGTTCCATCCTGAGACCTCTTCTGTTTAACATCTATATGCTCCCACTGGCACAGGTAATAAATAACAACAATATAAGTTACCATAGCTACGCAGATGACACACAGATATATATTAGAATGTCACCAGAAGACTAAGGGCCTTTACAGGCTCTTGGCAAATGCATTGAGGAAATTAATGACTGGATGTGCCACAATTTTCTGCAGTTGAACAAAAATAAAACGGAGGTAATTGTCTTTGGACCTAAAGAGAAAAGATTGAAGGTCACCACAGGGCTTCAGTCCATACACCTAAAAACCACCAACCACGTCAGAAATCTGGGTATAGTGATGGACTCAGACCTAAACTTTGAAAAACACATTAAGGCAATCACAAAATCAGCCTACTATCACCTTAAGAATATCTCAAGGATAAAAGATCTAATGTCTCAGCAGGACCTGGAAAAACTAGTCCATGCATTCATCTTTAGTCGGCTTGATTATTGTAACAGCGTCTTTACAGGTCTACCTAAAAAAACAATTAGGAAACTGCAGCTCATCCAGAACTCTGCTGCTCGAGTTCTCACTAAAACCAAAAAAGTGGACCACATCAGTCCAGCTCTGAGGTCTTTACACTGGCTGCCTGTCTGTCAGAGGATAGACTTCAAGGTTCTGCTGCTGGTCTATAAAGCTCAAAATGGTTTAGGACCAAAATACATCAGTGATCTCCTGACCCAGTATGAACCTACTCGACCCCTCAGGTCATCTGGATCCGGTCTTCTATCAGTTCCCAGAGTCAGAACCAGACATGGAGAAGCTGCGTTCAGCTTCTATGCTCCACATGTCTGGAAAAAACTTCCAGAAAGCCTCAGATCAGCTGAAACACTCAGTTTATTTAAATCCAGGTTAAAGAACCACCTGTTCTCAGCTGCTTTTGATTAGATTTTTATTCTAAGTTTTAAATCTGCTCGGCTTCTTTTTAAATTTGCTTTTTTTCATTTTAAATCATGGTTTTTATTCCTGTACTTTTGCTTTTTCTGCACCCTGCTGTAATGCTTTTGATGTTTTATGTAATTGTCTGGTAACATGAATTGTGCTATATAAATAAATTTGCCTTGCCTTTGCCTTGCCTTGCCTTATGTTGATCTTATTCATGCAATCAGTTACTGATATGGGAATTATCACGTTTTGGACCAGTGTTTTTTCACTTCAGTATAATAGACTACTCTGAATTGTCAATAATGCTCAAAAAATTCAATCTGATGTATAAATTAGGAAAATAGATGGAAAGTTTTGTGAAGAAGAGGATCACATCCTCTGCTTTGATTGTCCTAGCTGTATCCCAGAGAAGCTTGTATGTGGCGCCTGTAAATATTACAGCTACCATAGAAAAGGGCTCTGTTGGTAATCAGAATAATATTTGTGACAAGGGACATTCTTAGGCAACAAGATTGTTCGTAGATGACTACTTTACAAGATATGTTTATAATAATAACTATCTGACTTGTGTACAGAATCTGAATCGAACTGACAAAACTCTCTTTTGATCTGAATTTGGATAAAACAATAAAGAACCATATCTATTCTATTCTGTCATATTCTATACCGGTGCTGTATCATTTTCTCCTTTAGTGGGTTTATGTTGATTTTTTTTATCGGATTAACTGTCACCATCTTAAAAAAGGATGTCTAAGCAAACTTTAAAAAGAAAGTTCTTTATGTGCCTTTACATTTATACCTGCAGTCTCAGTTAAACCAACTCCAACTCCACTTTATTTATTCAGCACACTTAAGAAAACAAAGTTTTGGCCAAGGTGCTGCACATCAAAGACAGAGCAATACATAAAATACAAAAGCTAAAAATACAACATAAATATTTAACAATCAATTTACAATAAAAGCTTTTGAAACCAAATACATTTTAAATAATGATTTAAAAACTAGTAGGGAAGAAGCTTGTCTAATATTTTGGGGAAGCTGGTTTCATAATCTGGGAGCTGCAGCGGAGAAAGCCCGGTCGCTCCTAAGCTTCAGCCTAGTAACCAAATGCCTCACTCTAAAGACAACATAATAAGAACATCTAAAGTAATAAAGACACTGTGTGTTAGAATGGGAGATTCATAAATATGGCAGTGCAATCTTAATACATTACATCCACAGTTATTTTGCATTTGGATTCTTATTGATACCTTTTTAATCTTGTCAGTTTTCTCTGGCCTTTCTTTGCGATAGTTTTAGAGCTCCTTGATGAATATGAAACAATCCACATCTAAGTGCTCAACTTTTCTCTTTTCTTATTAAAAAAGAGCTCAACTTTTTGGGGGTTGGAGGATTGTTTGGCAAATTTGCACAAACAGGAGGATTTCCAGATGCTACTAGATACAGAGACTAAACAAACCCTCCACCCATTGGTAAGTAGAAGTGCCCTTTTTAAAATATAGCCATATCGATAATGGTGGCATAAGAAAGAAGAACAAATGTGGACATGGGTTAAATTCCCTCACTGGATGGGCATTAGTTGCAAACTAAACTAAAGCCTTGGTGTCTCTGAAAAAACAAGGAGACAATGAAAAGATTAGGAGGGGAAGCTGAAGAGATCATTTCTGTTTTGACTTGTGACTGTGTGGTTTCATGTTCAAATAGTGAAAAGGCATGAAATGGTGCCTAGCTGTGACAGCTAAATTGCACTAAATTCTCCTTTTCTATTTATACTTGGTATATAAAGCGCATCATCCCCACCCCCAGTTTCTCAACTTCTCAACGTAATTTCCTTTGCCTTTCAGCATTCCCTCACTTGCAAAATGGATCTACAAGTTCAGGCAGATCTGCTGGAAGCTCATAGTATGAGGAGTTGGACAAAAGTTGAAAAAAGTCTGAAAAAGACACCATTCATCCCAGCAGTGGAGAGCTCACTCATTCAACACACAAACACATGCACAGGGCTCTTTCTCTGCCACACAGGGCATTAGAATGCCTGCTTTGTTAGGGCAAATCTTCTGGATGTGGGAATGAGGGTAACAGCTTGGCAAAAGGCCAAAGACCCCCTGAGTCCCCCCCAACCATTTCCAGAAAAACTGAAATATATACGAGCCTCCAGTCTGTGCACAAGCAAAGACAGCGAACTTAAACTGTTGATTAAGAGAGAACATTCCAAAATAATGAACTCTAAACAAGAAGATTCAGTTGATCCACCTGGAAGAAGTATTAATGACTTTGTTAAAGGATGCCTCTTTGTAAGCGCATGGTCCGAGCTCTGAAGCCTCACAGGATTGGGCATTCAGTGATGAGAAAGACTAGAAGCTAACAAAACAGAGAGAAGCCTGACTTGAAAGTTAACTTCCACAGCAGCTTTCTACACAACAATCAAACCAAGCAGTCTGGAAAGGAGGTTTGTTGTTCTAACCAGGGTACCAATGTTGGACTGAAAGCATATTTTTAATCAAAAATAAGGAACAAATAATTAAACATCCAGGTACTAATTACAGTATACAGCAGATAGAACTACGATCCTGAAACAAGCTGGCAACCTCATATGGAGGATCAGGAGAAGGATTTTCAGAATTATTTGAACCTTGAGGGTAAAGGTCCTGCTTGCTTGCAGATGTGCTCTGCTCCTGCCTCAAATCTATGTTTCAGCCCTCTACCTCATACAGTTGCTGTTTTTTTTAATTAGTGAGTTCCAACTTTCTTCTCATGTGTAAAAAATCCATCGTCTTTCTGGAGTTCATGGGTCAAAAACAGCCTGCAGTGAGCTCTACTAGTTGTGGAGCGAATTCTAATAACAGAACAGGTAAATACATTATAGTCACACACTGTTGTTCTGATGGGTGAACACTAGAGTTAGATCATCCCAACTTAGAGCAGAAAGCACCACTGAGCAGACAGAAAATACAGAAGGGCGCTGGTTTGACTTCTGCATAGGGAGAGTTACAAAATGCTACAAGCTAACAGTATCTGAACATCTGTCACTGGATTTAAAATTTATTCTCCCATAACCTGCCTCACAGCCCACAAAATATGAACTTAATACATGATGACATAAATCTCAGGGCAGCTCAGGGTTAATAATAGTACTTTGTAAAGGTTTTAGGCAGGTGTGAAAAAAATGCTGTAAACAAAGAATAGTTTTAGAAATGGAAGTGTTAATCCTTTCTTTTCATCAATCAACTAATTTAAGAGGACAAAAGAGAAATCTAAATCAAATCAATATTTGGTGTGACCACCCTTTGCCTTCTAAACAGGATCAATTCTTCTAGGTACACTTGCACAG